>CM039126.1:13083661-13286908 GCA_022036555.1 Microstegium vimineum | reverse complement strand
TTTCCGATATTTTGACATTTTTTCTTCCCCCCAACCCTCGCGCCATGATATCGAAATCAATTTTGATATAATTTAGTTATTCCCTTTTAGTCCTTATGTGGATGCCTTACTGCACCATAGATACATAAATATAAAATTGTTGGGAAAATTTGATCTTCTATTTGGGGATAAAATAATTCATCAAAAAGTATAAATATTGCTTGCCTATTTTAGTCGTTTATTGTGAAAAAATTTCTTTTTAGGGTTTGGTATCAATTTAGTCTATGTATTGATGAATGTAATCTTTGATTTTTAGGTCAATGAACTAGAGGTGATGCGATGCAGCAAGGGGAAATCAAGGTGCTCAGGGAGGCTATTTTTGTTCATGATTTAGTGAAAAAAAGATTATGTTGTGTAAGAAAAACATGAGTTATGAGCTGTATAAGCCAACATCGTGTGTAGTACTTGAGTGCGCTAGCTTGGTAATTGCATTAGATAGTACTTCATTGAAAAATTGTACAAGTACGAATACTGATGGTTTCAATGAAAATTATGAGCTATGCTTTATCAATTGTGAACTTTGTTCCAAATTATGTGTTTCATGAGTGTATCATCTAAATGCTGACAATTAATGTTGATTTTATGGTTAACGTATAAACAAATGCAATTATATAGTTAATCTTTTGTATGTTTAGTGTCAACCAGTGAGACGTTATAAGTTTATAATAGGCTTAGACAGTCTGTCGTTATATCTAATATACATTGTCAGACGATCGGTCGTTAAAGATTTATAACGTCGTCAGTATCAACGACACATACAAAGGTCGTTAAAAAGATATAACGACCGTCTGTATGTCATTGAAACGGTTTTTAACGACCCACCGCACGACGCTAAAGATAGGCTGGGGTATAGTGAATTGAGAACAACTCTTTTAATTGATTTATTTTGTGGGGGAGAGAACAATAACACAATAGAATTAAAATTTAAGAGATTATATCAGGAGAAACTGGTGGAAGAGTGATGGAGGGTTTCCAATTTTCATGTGGATCAATTTATGTCTTCTTATTTCATTATATACTAAATATTTTCTCAAACCACAATATAGAAATATACACCCCCAAACACACACACACACACTCACCCCTTGCAGGGGCGGATCTAGAGCTCAGACTGGGGTCTAGTCTATAAAACTTCATATACGATCAAGTTTTATGTAGTGTAGATTAATGAATGTTGCTCCACACTAGCCCTAGTAGCTTCAGCTCATATCAGTGTCCATTGGATCAGCCCCAATCCAGCTCCATATTCTTGGGTCCTCCCCTATCCCTATGAACATATGCACAAAACCATACCCTTATGAGCACCTCCAAAAGAAAAGACTGAGTAGATAGATTTCAAGATCGATTGTGCAATGCTTTTTGAGATGGTTATAACCATGTCACTTGATGAGGATGCATCTTGCAGGAGAACCTTCAGCACCCCGCAATCTTAGTGGGAAGCAATGCAAGGTGTATATTCCAGGGCTAACATGCTCCAGATTTAAGGCTTCCACAAGTATGACCTCCTAAACAGATGAAAAATATCAAGTACAAATTAATTAGGGTTGGATATTTCTAATATGTAAGTCTCAAAGGTGTGTATATCAGATTGCTAAAATAATCAAGTGTATAGGATGAAATATTACCCTTTTTTCAAGAATACTAAATGAGCTGGAATGCATTGATCAAATGCACCCACCGACAAGTAGTCAACTCCTGCATGAACCAAAGGACGTTATGCTAGAAAAAGAAACATGAGATCAGTAGAAGGGAAACATGGGCCGATATTAAATTCTTAGCATAATCTAGTACACATTCGTCATCCAAATCATATTTTGTGGTTATTTCTGTAACAAAAAAATTCATTTAATTTTTTACATCTTGTTATGCTCTTCATTCAGAGCTTGTTTAGATGTGCATCTATTTACCTTAGCACATATGTGTTGAAGTAGATTGGAGTGGATTTAAACTAAGTTCCAATCCAATCCACTTTAACACATGGTTTGAGGAAAATACATGCACATCTAGAAATGACCTCAAGTGTATTTTTCTTCCTCTCACAATAAATCAAGATCGCCAACCATCCATGCAATTTTAGTTAGGCGAAGTAGATCATTTGTACCAGCAAAAACAAAAGGATCACATAGTAACACAAATAAGCTTGATGCAAACATGCCACTAAATTAACTTACTCTTACTAGTAACAATTGTATCACAGTTTTGTAACTTACATTAGCCAGCATGATCTATGTAGGAAAAAGTCTATTTAATCCCCTCACCTATTTAGCATGGTCTACTTCACCCCCTCAACTATGAAACCATTTATTCTACCCCTTGAACTTTCTAAAGCCGGTCAAATTACCCTCTTAGGTGGTTTTGGACTATGGTTTTGCTACAAGAATTGGTTTTATCATTTTTAATTTTTATTTGCTTTTGCTAAGTTTTTGAAAATCATAGTAAATCACAAAAAAAATCATAAAATAGAAATTCTAATTTTGTTGGACTCCACATGAGTAGATCTACACAATATAGATATAATATGGTATGTTTTAGTACAAATTTTTGTTGTACCTTTAGATTAATTCAAAACTCTGATTATGTAATTTTTACTGGTTTTGGAAAGTTGAGGGGTAGAATAGACGGTTTCATAGTTGAGGGGTAAACTAGATGATACTAGATAGGGGAGAGGGTTAAGTAGACTTTTTCCGATCTATATATTGTGAGCTCAGATTATGTACAAAAGCTCAGAATGTATGCAGAAATAACAGGATCAAAAGTGTACAAGCTTGTAAGATTGAACTTAGAAAATGTTGTTAACAATGTTTGTGTCTTCCATGTACAAAAATTGTTTAAACCAATTGCTTATGGTTGACCTATTTTACTCAATAAATTAAAAGATCTAAAATATTGAAGTATAGAAATGACTCAGATAGTAGACACTTTAGGCATAAAATTTTCACTTGTATTTGCCCTTAATTTTCACAGGGAATTGCTAATGCCTACAATTAACTAGTACTGATAGAAGGGGCATAAATGTTCTAAAGTCAATAGAAATATTCTTGCAAGCTAGGCCACAAGTAACCATCTAAATGGAACAAACTTACCAACTAGTTTGATGTCGGTATTATCAACCAACCATTGTGCACCATCCTTCATGAAGCCAACATAACTTGTATCAAATTCTTTCTTCCACATAAGTTTTCTGCATAAAATTAAAGTATGGTGTTTTAACACATTCGACAATTAACACAAATTTTGGCCCTATGATTGTCCCTTAGACTTCTTAACTATTAAAAATGGAAAAAGATCATTAATGAAGTGGCTATTCCAAGATTCATAAGATACTCCCTCTTATTCCAAATCTAAGATGTTTAGAACATTCAAATTGTCTCCAATATAACACTTTGACTTGTTTTTGTTTGGTAGAAGTTTAGCATCTTAAAAACAGAAAGTTATATTCCATGATGAATATATGCATTGTCAATCCATGCATCGTTTTATGGCCAAGTTGAAGAAGTTTAGCAAACTAGGATCTTAAAACGACCTATATTTGGAATTGATGGGGCTATTGAGTTTAGGTAATCTTCAATGGGTCAACATTATTCTACAATAGATCTATTTTTTAGGTTGAAATTGTTGTTGGTAACATCACAATTACGCGCATTAGGTCCAAAACAATCAAAATCATAAACAAATTAGCTACTATCATGCTTGGTATGTTGAATCCATCAATAAAGAGAAATGTAGAAATATATTTCTTTGCATGTGCCTATGCATGTTCTTTGGACTGTGTGATACGGAGGTAAAACATACCTGTCTGTATTTAGGGTACGAAAGAGTACACGTCGAACACCTCTAGGAATGTTTAGGGATGCCATAACAGCAGCTACAATGAGAAAAAGAGGCAATATCTTGTGACTTGTCTTGAATTAAACTCATGTTACACACCTATCATATTAAGATCACTTTTAATCTAAAAGCGCTTGTGAGTTTTAATTTGTTAACCATTCCAGAAGCCTATATTTTTATAATCATCAATTGAAAGAAGATAGACGATTCTACATCACAGGACATTAGGCAATCCTTGGTCATTGAAAACCTACGATAAACACCATGATATCCACCTGCAATTTAAAATTTGAACAGCTTGTGGAGATGTTTTTTAGATAATAGAATACAAGTATCGATATCCTAGCCTCCACGCCAGGGTGATGCTTTAGTTGAGGGTGTATGGGAAAATCATTTTTATAGTTGTGTGATGGTGTTGAGGGTTATCAAAAGTTAGGGACCTCTTTTGGTGAGGAAAAGTAGGGTATAGAGTATATATGACGACGACTAACATGAGATTGTTTAATCAACAGATCTTATTTATCAAAGCTTAGCTCTGCATCAGGTTTTGAATATTATATTTACTTAAAGCAGGGTTATGGATGGACATATGTAAGGAGCTAGAGTTAGGCTGTTTGACACAGCTACAACTCTTAAGAAATCTTAGAGCTAGTCATCTCAAGTTTCATTAAAGCTGCAGGCATACTGAAAGTATTTGATTGGCCAATCTTATTATTATTTTGTTCTAAAAACATTTTCTAAGCCAAATTATACAATCCTACAAAAAAAAGAAAAGGTGAGTATCTTGGCTAATGCTAATTTACCAGCAATGTATATAATAGTACTCAAAGTTTATGCTGGTTTGTTGTACTGTCTGTCTATTTTAATTACCTGTGATGTTCTTATCCCTGGGGACATCAACCAACAGCGCTGGTCCTGCACACCGTTTAACTCACAAGATGAATTTCACACATCAAACGAAATTAATTAGTTTAATTCATTTCTACTTATTTTTTTAGAGATGAAGAAATCCTGCTTCACTACAATATATTATATATATCGAAAGCATCATGATAGCAATATACCGTTGAGGACGGCGAGGTCGAGCGTGTCGACGTCCAAGCCGGCGTCGTAGTAGTGCTCGAAGACGTGTCCCGGCGCGTCGACGTGGGTGCCGGAGTGCGCGGTGAGCCGGATCTCTGAGAAGTTGGCGATGTCGGAGCCGTTGCGCATGGACCGCGTGAGCTGCAGGAACTTGCCCAAGCCCTCCGTCGACTCCCACGACGGCATGTCCTCGCGGTAGTAGTGGCTGATGTCCACGATCCGGCCGCCGTCAAACTCTTCGCGCCTTTCCGGAGCCGGCACCAGCACCGCTGCTGTGTCTGCCACGGCGCCGCATGCCTCCTCAGTGTGCGCGTAGCCCGGGTGCGCCGGGGTCTGGCTGGAGACAGCCGCCACCGCTGGAACCAGCAGTAGCTGGGTGAGAAGGAGCAGGGGCGCGAGCTCCATGGATGGATATGCCTTGGGACAGGCAGCTGGACTTGGACTGCCCGAGTGCCCAGTGCAGTTGCCACGTACTTCTATGTGACGTGCCAACACCCAGCAGCTAAATAAAGTACTTCTATGCGCCAACACCCAGCAGCTAATTAAATAAAGGATGCTACGACTTCTTGATGCGCCGTGGAAGTCTAATACTTCCACATCATTGCTTACGATCGTGTTGTAAGTGTTGCTTTCTCCTCGCTTTATTTTTGTGCATATTATGAAAAGAACAATGAAGAAAGAGGTTAGAGATACTATACTATACTATACTACTCCCACTTTACTCCCTCTTTAGTAGCTTATGAATGGAGGGCATCATATCCTATCATATGATCGTATCGTATCATATAATCATATCGTATCATATATGCTGATTCCACAAGCTTTAGTTTGTTTTGTTTAACTTTAAAGTACAATGAAGGTATCCATCAGTTTCATAAACTACAGCTTTTCTAAAGATCATTGGCCAACACCTCCTTGTCATCGCTGTTTGTGAATTGTGATGCTCAACGCATTTGGTTACTACAACAAAAACATTATGTTTCACTACCGTGCTTTGTGGGGTGCCTGGGGCACTCGACAAAGGTCTAATTACACTCAAAAAATGAGTCGGTAAAATCGTCTTTGCCGAGTGTTTTTTTTGTCGCGCTTGACAAAGTTGAAATAAAAAAAACCTAAAAAAAGAAAAAAAAAATTAATGAAGGGAGGCCAAGCTTTCGCCCGACTCCGTCGTGGTATTCTTCACTCAAAATCCCTCATGCACCTTCTTCTCTAACCACTCCACCACTCATGCGTCCACTCTAACCACTGCACCACACCGTCACTTACGTCAAATCCATTTTGGTTCACCACATATTATACCAAACTAAGTGTAAATTGTTTGTTTGAGGCTCTAAACGATTTCAAATAAAAAAGTTGTAAGCTACAAAGTTTCATAACTTTTCAAGATCTACACTTTTCATTTAGAAAGTTTTTCCATCCGAGGTCGTTTAATAAATTTGAATTTAAAATTTTTGAAATTCAAACGTAGTTTGCATGACAAGATGGTTTTAAATAAAAAAGTTATCAACTATAATGTTTATTTTGGTTGTTTTCCATCCGATATAGTTCCAAAAATTTGAATTATAAACTTTTGAAATTCAAACATAGTTTTGCATGACAATGTGATTTCAAATAAAGAAGTTGTCCACTACAATGTTTCCTAACTTTTCGAGATCTACGAAATTTATTTTGGTTGTTTTTCCATCCAAGGTAGTTTAAAAATTTGAATTTTAAAAATTTGAAATTCAAACGTAATTTTGCATGAAAAGATGATTTCAAATAAAAAAGTTGTCAACTACAACGTTTCATAACTTTCCGAGATTTATAAGTTTATTCTGGTTATTTAGTCATCTGTTTCAACTGACACGGTTGTTCTAACATTATTCACAAATCTTACATATCTTTTTTATAGTTTCATAAACTACAGGAAAGATATGTAAGATTTATGAACAAATTTACTTTTAGTTTGTCATATGAATAAATGACTAAAATAAACATTATACATCTCACTACTACAAAAAAAAAACTTAACGGAGGCAACACAATCGCCTTCAATGAAAGGACACGGTTAATGTGGTCTATAACCACCTCAGTTAAGTACTCCCTCTCTCTGAAGATATAAAGTGTGATTGGACCTGGTGCGGTCTTCAAGATTATACTTTAATGATTAATTTATACTATTGTATGTAATTTATGACAACAACAAAAGTATCATTAGATAGTATTTGGAAAGATAAATCTAATGTTATCATTATTGTACTATATTTTTTTTATATTACTAGACTAATTATTGGTCAAAAATAATGAAGTTTGAATTTTGAAATGTGTGTCTGCCTTGTATCCTGAGACGGAGGGAGTATTAACCGAGACAGTCGCTATAACACGTCCATCTCGGTTAATCGTATTAACTAAGGCGGTCATCCTAACGTGGCTTACATCCCTGGAGTGCATACTTTTTTTAACGGAACTACGGCAGCCTTATGCTGGTCTGAACATTTAATTGGTGTAAATAAGAGTTTGTAAGAGGAGCTCTACGTAGAAGGAGAAGATAAGAACAGAGAGAGTGGGGGCAAGGCGATTGAGCCTGCCAAAAGCTTCCCAAACATCAACATGGTATCTAGAGCTAGGGTTCCCTTCTCGGGCGACGGCGGCGGTAACACGTGCTGGTGAAGGGCGCAGCCGGCGAGGCATCCCGAAGGCCAAGGAGTGTCTGTGGCGGCAGCGCGAGCGTGCACGGCTCTCCGTGCGGGCGAAGGCACAGAGGCGCGGCTGCTGGCCAGGGGTGAGCGCGGGCGCGTCTCGTGCGGGCGTCACGTGCACGCGAACGTGCGCAGCTGCTGGCCAGGGGCGAGCGCGGCGTGTGCAGGCGAGCGTGCGCAGCCCTGCGTGCGGAGGCGAGGCACCGGCCGGAGGTGACGCAGAGCCACAGAGGCGTGGTTGCTGACCAGGCGTGAGGCGGAGCGGCGTGTCGTGTGCAGCACGGACGGAGCAGAAGAGGTGAGTGAGCTGGTGCTCTGTGCGTGTGCAGCGCGGACAGAGCAGAGGAGGTGCATGAGCTAGCTGCTGCTCTCCGATTCCATTTGCTGTGGCTTGGGAGAGAACAGAGGTGTTGTTCTTGTGTGCTAGTTGTTCCTGTGTGCTAGTCCGTGGGCTACAGCTGCTGTGGAGAAAGAGAAGGAAGAAGTGTGATCTGTGCTTGCTGTGCTGGTGATTTGCGTGCTGTTTGGGTGCTTGCTGAAGTGGATCAAGGCTGATGCAGTAAAACAAGCATGGCGGTCGGTGGAGCAATATGCTAGTGAGTTGTAGTACTTGTGGGGAGAGCTGGACCACTATATGCTCCACTCCATACGAGGGATCCACAGGATGCACAGGATGTCCAGAAGTGGGTTGAGGACAGAAGGGTAACTCATTTTCTCAAGAATCTAGATCTTAAGTTTGAGAGTAGGAGGGTTGTCTTTTTTCACCAGGCTAGCTTACCTACTATGGAGGAGGCTGTGTCGGCTATGGTCATTGAAGAGAGTAGGCTTCGGATGATGAGTGGTGACAACCCTGTGAAGTCAGCCTATACCACTGTGGCAGAGAGGTTGTGTTACAACTGTGGGGAGAAGGGACACATGAGCTACAATTGTCCCCATCCAAAAAACTATGGTGGCAGGGGTGGAGCTCGTGGAGGCCGTGGTGGTCATGGTGGTGGACGTGCAGGAGGACGTGACAGAGGTCGTGGTGCCCCTCAAGCCAATGTAGCTATGGAGAGTTCTACCACAGAGAGTGGTCCTCAGGTTAAGGCTGAGACTCAATCCCTCACCTTAACTGGAGAACAAGTCAAGCAATGGGAACAATGGTAGAAGTTTAAAACATCTGAAGTCTCCAATACTACTCCAGTTGGTTCTGTGACTTCCACCACTAGTCACTTTGGTAACTTTGCCAACTATGCCCACTTGGACAAAGGTACTCAGGAACAGGCACTTGCATCCACATGTAGGCATAACATAGAATGAGTCATTGATTCAGGAGCTTCCAAGCATGTCACAGGCATATCTAGTTCTTTTAAAACATATACCCCACATTCTTATTATGAGACTATTCAAACTGCTGATGGTACCTCCCAACCCATTTATGGTGTAGGATCTATAGAGTGCACTCCATCCCTTCACTTATCGTCTGTTTTGCATGTTCATTCCTTCCAGTCAATCTCATATCCGTTAGTTCACTTGTAGATCAGTTCAAATGCATTGTTACATTTGATGAAATTTTTTGTATGTTTCAGGAGAAGAGGACGGGGAGAGTGATTGGGACTGGAGTCAGGCGTAATGGGTTGTGGTTCATCAACCAGGAGCAATCAGCGTTGGCAGCAGCTACTGAAACACAAGAGAGGGAGATATACTTGCTTTATTACCGGTTAGGACATGTGACTTTTGAAAGCTTGAATAAATTATATCTTGATGCTTTTAAGGGTGTGGACACAAAGAAACTTGTGTGTGATGCCTGTGAACTTGGGAAGCATACAAGGACAACTTATCCTAGTATTGGGCTCCGGAGTTGTGAACCTTTTATGTTAATACATTCTGATGTTTGGGGTCCCTGCTCAGTTATGTGTGAGTGGTTTTAAGTGGTTTGTCACCTTTATTGACTACTATACTCGTATGACTTGGATTTACATGCTTAGGGGTAAGCATGAGGTCCTTAAGTGTTTTCAGGACTTCCATAAATTGGTTGCAAACCAATTCAATACTAGGATTTGGGTTATCCGAACTGATAATGGAAAGGAGTATGTGAACAATGTTTTTGGGGAGTATTCGTCAGAACATGGGGATTATACATCAAACCACTTGTCCTAGTACCCCACCACAAAATGGTGTGGCTTAGAGAAAGAATAGACACATGTTAGAGATAGAAAGGTCAATCATGTTCCAGATGAATGTGCCCAAATATCTCTAGAGTGACGCAGTGCTAACAACAGCATACTTAATTAACCGTATGCCATCTAGAATTCTTGGTATGAAGTCACCTGCAGAGCTGTTCTGGGACAACAAGAATTTAAAGTAACCCAAAGGTGTTTGGTTGTGTGTGCTTTTTAAGGGACCATAGACCTTCAGTTAGTAAGTTGGATCCTCAGGTGGTGAAGTGTATTTTTGTTGGATATTCTTCTACACAAAAGGATTACAAGTGTTGGGATCCTATTAGAAGGAAATTGTTTGTGAGTATGGATGTGACGTTCAGGGAGTCTGAACCATACTACATAAAGTCATGTGATCTTGATCCTTTCTTAGAGGAATTCTCTTCAGTCACTGAGGATGACAGTAGAGGGGGGAATGAAGGAGTTGATGCTCAAAAAGAGGTGATTGTTGGTACCATCCCATGTCCTATGGATAGGCCCAAAATCAGAAGATAATTCATCAGGATAATGGTGACTGTGAAGGCGGAGAGATAACCGGTGATGAGGTGGTCGGCGATGAGAATGAGCAGATAATAATTAATGAAGGAAGTGAAGAGGTGAATGTTGAGGAGCCACTAGTGTACCAAAGGAGGAGGTGTAGAAGTCAGGGGGAACAAACAGTTGCAAAGGAGCCAATAGTGTACCAAAGGAGGAGGTTCAGGAGTAGGGGAGAAAATCAGTGGATCACAGCCACAACAGCCTGTTTCTTCAGTCCCAAATCTCTCATCGGATCTCTCTCCATCAAGTGGTAATGTTCCTCCTAACCTTGAACATGTAGAATTACCTCTTGCACAACATAGGGATACTAGATCTAATTTTTGAAAACCTCCTATTCGCTATGGTTTTGAGCATCCTAGTACAGATCATGACATTGCAAACTTCCTCTCATACTCTCGCCTTTCACATGCATTTAGAGCATTTGTTGCATCTTTACGAACAGTGCCTATTCCAAGGGACTGGAGGTGTGCAAAACAGGATTCTAACTGGAATGTAGCAATGAGAGAAGAGATGCATGCTCTTCAGAAGAACAAGACTTGGGAACTGGTCCCACTTCCAAAAGGGAAAAAGGTTGTGGGCTGCAAGTAGATCTTCACTGTGAAGCAAAACCCAAAAGGAGAGGTGGACAGATATAAGGCAAGCTTGTTTGCAAAAGGCTATAGTCAAACATATGGCATTGATTATGATGAGACCTTTGCTCCTGTGGCAAAGATGGGTACTGTTAGGACCTAATCTCTTGTGCAGTTAACTTTGGTTGGCCTCTACACCAGATGGATATGAAGAATGCATTTCTTCATGGTGACTTACAGGAAGAAGTCTATATGGAAATTCCACCAGGGTTTGCGAATAGTCAAACTGTTGGGAAGGTGTGCAGACTTAAAAAGTCACTCTATGGACTAAAGCAGTCACCCCGAGCATGGTTTGACAGGTTCAGGAGGGCAGTTTGTGGTATGGGTTACACACAATGTAATGGTGATCATACTGTCTTCTATAAGCATAGAGGAACACTTATCACCATTATGGCGGTGTATGTGGATGATATTGTGATTACAGGAGATGATGTGGAGGAAATCAAATGTTTGAAAGAAAATCTGGGCAGAGCTTTCGAGGTAAAGGATCTTGGACCACTTAGGTATTTTCTTGGGATTGAGATTGCTAGGTCGCCTAAAGGAATAGTTCTCTCTCAAAGGAAATATGTCCTTGATCTGCTGGCTGAAACTGGCATGTTAGGATGTCGACCATGTAGTACCCCATTGATAAAAATCATCAAATCAGTGCCCAATGTGGAGATTCGGTAAACAAGGAAACATATAAGAGATTGGTAGGAAGGCTGATATACCTGTGTCATACAAGACCTGGCATTTCCTATGCAGTGAGTGTGGTGAGCAGGTATATGCATGATCCAAGAACAGGACATATGGATGTCGTTTACAGGATTTTAAGATACCTGAAGGGAACCCCTGGAAGGGGGTTATGGTTCAGGAAAAACATGCACTTGGATTTGGAGGGTACTGTGATGCAGATTGGGCAAGTAGCAAGGATGATAGAAGGTCTACCTCTGGGTATTGCATGTTTGTGGGAGGCAACCTTGTCTCATGGAGAAGCAAGAAGCAAGCAGTTGTGGCTCAGTCTAGTGCGGAGGCTGAGTATAGGGCAATGACATTGAGCGTGTGTGAGATGCTGTGGTTAAAAGGCTTTCTAAAGGAACTGCGAGTGTTAAGAAATGACACAATGATGCTTCATTGTGATAATATTGCTGCAATCAATATTGCAAACAACCAAGTCCAGTTTGATCACACTAAGCATGTGGAGATTGATAGATTCTTCATTAAGGAGAAGCTAGATAGTGGGATTCTAAGGCTGAGATATGTAAAATCACGTAGTCAATTAGCTGATTGTTTCACAAAGGTCTAGGACCTAATGAGAATGAGTTGAGTTGTAACAAGATGGGCATGTTAGATATCTTTAGCCCATCTTGAGGGGGAGTGTTGGTGTAAATAAGTGTAACATCCTAAAACTTGCATTTCTTGACATAGATTAAAAATGGATTAAATGCATTTTTGGGTGATCATTACCATAGAGGAAATTAAGAATGTTTTCACAAAATAAAAAGAATCATATGGTAGAAACATTTTTGTTGCATTCATGCTGCTGCATAGTGTTCTTGTATTGTTTGATATTTTCAAAATTCAAACTAGATGTTCAAATGTGCTTTGAAATTGGTTTTGAAATTCCAGAAATAAAAGAAAAACAATTTATTTTCCTCCCCTCCCTCTTTCTTCTTTCTGGCCCAAGGCTTCCCCCCCCCCCTCGGCCTTCTCTTGTTTTCACGCTGGCCCAGCTCGCGTGGGCTTCTTCTCGGGCCAGCAGGCAGCACGACACTCCACCGCAGCCAGCCGACGCGCCCCAGCGCTCCTCCCTCGCCGACAGGTCGGACCCACCTGGCAGCCGCCCAAGGCCACTTGCCTTCTGACTCCTCCCTCCCTTCCTTTCTCACGCGCCGGCGTTTTCCTTCTCTGCCGAAGCGTGATTGGCGCCGCGGATCTCCTCCTTCCTTCGCCGTCGAGCCCTTGGGCTATAAGAGGCCGAGCCCCGCACCTACCGCACCCTCTCGCCCGCTCCAAGTCCCACCGAGCCACCAGAGCCGCCGCAACCCTAACTCTGAGCCGCCGCCGGAGCTTTGCCGTGGGGGTACATCGCCGTTGCCTTGAACTACTCCCCGAGCTTCACGTTGTGGTAAGGGAGCATGCAGGAGCTCCAATTTCGCGTTTCTGCACTCCTTTCTCCCCTGTAACCGCTCACTGCGACCTCGCAGGTGTTGCAACACCGCGCTGTCACGGGCACCGCCGTGACCGAGCCCGACCGGCTTCAACCGATGGCACGGTCGAGTTCGCCTTCTCTCTCTCTCTCTCCCGGTCCTTTCCGCGTCGCGAATCGTGCACTGCAGCGGCCGATTGAACCGCGCTGCCGTGCGCGAGCTCTGCTCCGGCCAGGAGCCACTGCCACCCCCCCTGATCTAATCTCATCCGTCCATCTTGGATCGGAGGGCTATCAACGCCTGATACCGGTTCGGCCTACGCGTTTTGCAAAAGAAACCCTGAACCTTTCTAAGTTCTCAACCCGCAGTCCTCTGTCCGATTTAAATCTGAAAATGATTTGTTTTATTTCGAAAATAGTTCCAACTAATCACAACTTTGCCACTGATTTTCTTTTAGCTATAAAATGTTCATTTTAACTTCGTTTTGACTCATTCAAATTGCGTTAGGATCGTATCGACGTGATCTACGTGTTAGTTAGTTTATAGATCATGTTAGACAACTTTTTAAAAAAATGGTTAAATGCTTATTCTCTTTTAATCTCGAGTTTAATTTGCAAATCTTGTTTAGAGCATATCTTCTCCGTTATAGTTCCGTTTTTCGTGATCCAAACATCTATGTGATCGTAGTGAGACGTAGATTAGTTTTATAAACTTTTAATCTTGTTGTATTACTGTTGGTGTACTGTTCTAATCTATAGCCTTGTTTGTTTGCATGTTATGCCTCGGTATGATTGTATGTTGATGTGGTGGTCGAGTATAGACGGTGAGCAGTACGTGGGTGACCAGGAGGATTTCTTTGAGCAGGAGCAGCAGGAACCTTTTGAGCAAGACAAGTATTATATGAGATCTTCCTTGATGTCCTATTCATGATATTTTTAAATGAATTCATATGCATGTGTCTAATCTTGTTACCATACGGTTTACCTAGACTTGTTACCTTGAACCTTGGAATCCTATGGGTTATCTTCGCATCTGGGTAGTTATTGCTAGTGCTCCTTTTTAACAAAACATGATCTTGAATCTTGATTAATGACTATATGAACTGATAAAGTAAAACTTGACTTTTTAGCAACCTGGATTTAGGAATCTATTGTCAGCAAAAGCTGAGACATACAGTACAACCATGAGAGCTACATGGCTCTGGCTTTAGTTAAGTAAGAGGGTTACTTTCTCGCATGTGATAGTTCATGAAATTTGCCATTGCCGAGCTGGTTGCGGGGTATGGCCAGGTGTGGACCGCTGCATGTGTGTACCATCGAGAGGAGACCCCATATACCCCTTGCCCGTGGATCCGTAATGTCTGTTGTATGTCAGCGAGCCCCTCCGAAAGACTTCATAGTGTACCCTGCCCGCTCACCTCGGCAGTGTTTTGGGAGTTATAAACCCGGGCATATGGGTAACACGACTCATGGGAAAAGTGTACAAACTCTGCAGAGTGTTAAAAACTGATATATCAGCCGTGCTCACGGACACGAGTGGCCCAAAAAACTCATAGAAACTTTGTTTACTTATTGCTTATTATTATGAATCACTTTATCATGTTACTATGTTATTTGTTCATTTGCTTATATGATCATGTAGTTTAAAATGGAGGCTTAAGCATAACTTTTGATTCATCTCTTGTAAAGTTTTGTTACAAATTAAAAATGCTTACCGCAGTAAACCATGTCATACCTTTTTGAGCCTCATGAACCCCATATATGTTTGTTGAGTACTAGAAGTACTTACGCTTGTTTATTTTTCATATTTGGATAAAAATCCCGGATGGGTACCAAATTATCATGGTTATGAAGAGTATCCTGAGGACTTCTAGGTTTGGAGTCAACCAGTTAACGTCCCTGTGCGATGGAGCTTCGCGCGAGTTATCTTTTATTTCCGCTATTATGAAATATATATTAATTAGATACTTGTTCGCTATGTAATAAACACTTGTAATGGTACCTTTTTGATAATTTGTCGGTTTATGTGTGTGAATGATCCTTGGGCACACATAAGGTTTATGCATCCCGTTTTGTCTTTAAAATTGGGTGTGACAATAAGAGTTTGTAAGAGGACCTCTATGTAAAAGGAGAAGATAAGAATAGAGAGAGTGGGGACAAGGCGATTGAGCCTGCCAGAAGCTTCCCAAACATCAACAATTCAAAAGAGTGGCAGACACGAATTACAGCAGAAAGTTGCCAGTTTAATTAGCGCAACGATTACAACAAGAACAGCGCACACACACATAGAGGTTCTCAACGTACATCAAAGAAACACAACTCCTAAACAAAAGAAAAGGCATACCACAGCCCACAGGTCACATGACAAACCATCAATCGTCGATAAGTGCCGCCACCAAACAACATACTTGCCAGCTTCGCCATAGCCGTTGCGCTTCCGCGGCACACTCGTAGCTAGGCCGCTTCGCTGCCCACCCTACTAAGATTAACCACCCAACGGAAAGGGGACTTAGGATGAGGGTAGGAAGTAGGAACGCAGACCAAATCTAACTGAACATGGCGGTCTCCCTTTGAGATGAAGGCAACCCCTCGAAGCGCATCGAGCTCCACTCACTGCCATCCAACGCCCTCCGAGGGGTGGAAGCCACGAAGGAGCAGGAATGTCCAGCAAAGTGGAGAATTGACAATTGAGGCACCAACATCAAGGAGAACAGTGATGGAGCAGAGGCGCCAATGGAGGAACTCACTTAACCATCACAGAAGCAAGCGACCAGCGATGCAACATGCTGAGGAAAGCCCAATAATGTCTGGCAACAACACCCGCTAATGAAAAAAAAACAAAGAACCCCACATATACTGAGCAACCCATCTCTGTCAGCATGCTGTCACATAATACAGATTCAAGCACTGAATTGCCGTAACTAACAGAATGAAGTTTCGTTGCGGCTGGCCGGCAGGCGACTTTGGAGCCCAAATACCCGTAGGTTCCTGTCCATCGAACCTACAGCGATGTACTTAGCATCGGCTCCAAACTTCACAGAAGTTACTTTCCCTGTGGAAGTACAAATGTCACGACACTAAGTTAATCTGCCCCAAGTAGTAATAGTAATCAAGAGACTGGTAGAAATACTGACAGACCTGTTCCTGGAACACGTATAGCCTTGATAACATTCCAATCGGCCTCAACATCGGCTACTTGGTAGACCCTATAAAAACACACAGAAGGCAACCTTCAGTTTTACCAAATAATATGTAGTTATGGATCTTTAAAAAAAAACATAATGACGCAGATATGATAGAAGACTGAGGGTTTGCAAAATTGTCTATCAGTAAGACCACTGTGTCATGCAGTGAATCAACGTAAAGCACTGCATTCCAAGAATCGATACTCATGGAGCAAGGAAGATTGTAGTACATGAAACATACCAAAACAACAAATTTGGAACTCAAAAGTTGTAACATTAAGGAATAATGCCTAAATGAATGCAAAATGTAGCACAACCATTAAAGGACCAATAGAGAAAATCCAACCAGCCTCCAAACTGGATGTGTATTTTGCTTGTCTGTATTGAACATGGGATTCCTCCTCAGTAAAAGTGTGAGGAAATCAAGAACTCTAACGGACTAGTACAGATTTACTAGAACATACCTTATATCAGAACCACCAATGGCAAGATAGCTTCCACTGAAATCAAATTCCACTGCAGGACAAAAGAAGTTGTGCATCATATGACTATACCCAATCAAAGCACATGTAATTAATATTAGGGGACATTTGGAACCTTTCATTTGGACGAATTGAAATCTAATATAATAACTTACTATTTGGCTTAGAAATAATTTAGGCTATTTAGCTTGGAATTTGACATTCTACCACTTTACAAAGTTAACATATAAGTCTATCTTAAATTCATAGGGTGAAAGATGAAATATAATTATTCTATAAATTACCATGTTATGTTTCTACTCTACAACTATAATTATCTCTCTTCTATGGCTAACAGTAGTATCTCCCTTTATGGCTAACTATAACTATTAGAATGAATTCAATGTCATAGATTCAAACGTGCCTTAGCATCAATCTAATAAGCTCCTCACCAGTTTGATTGGTGTGTTTGAATCATAGGGAGAGAAGGCCTTGACATTTGTAAATTTCGTAGATCCTAAAGCTTGACACCATCAAGAGCAGCAGTCTGCAAAACAATGATAAAATGTCAAGACGGTAAAGAATTCAACATTGTGAACGTTCTTTATGGAAATATGGAACCGGATCTCTGAAGTCGCCTTCCATGACTGCTCCCGGCAGTCGCTCCATCCACGCCGTCCATCAGAATCGAAGCGTCCAGCTCGCCCCGTTCGCAGCAGGTCATAGAAATACCAGCCCAGCAGCCCATCTATGCCCATGAGGACAGCAAACAGCACAAGAGCACGCCAGGCAACTCGCGAGAACACCGCGCCGCCGCCGCCGTCGCCGTCGCCTAGCTCGCTCCGCTCGCACGAGTTGGCCGTGCTGATGCTCCCTGCGTGGACAGTTCCTAATCTGTCAAGCTATGCGAGCGAGGACTGCGCAGCAAGGTCACCAAGGGGCGTCGCAAGGTGCTGCAGCTGGTCCTACGTCGTGGCCGCCACCACCGCTTCCTACGCCGCCGCCGCCGAGTGGATTGAGCGAAGAGGTCGAGGATTGAGCTCTACGCCGAGGACAAGAGCTCCATGGATTTTGGCAGTTTAGAATGGGAAGGGAAACATTCTTTGGTCTTGTGGAGTGAAGAAAGGCTGTGTGAGAAGGCTAGTTGTAAATTGTGATTGTGGATGATATTGAGTATAATGAATATCTGTCAATTTTGAGTTTGATTATTGCATCAATTCAAAAATTTAGTGTTTGTGATTAAATTTTGTCAATTTATAATCTCTGAATGGCAAAAGAGATACTTCAAATATTGAAATATTACTAAGAATTTCAGTTTGATATATGCAGATGGGGAGACATCTCATTATCCCTTGTTTTGTAACAATAAAGATAGGCCAAGATTTAGAGCACACTGAGAACTATTTTTCAGGTGACAAAGAGCATTCATACATACATACACAACTGAAATTCAACATACTGCATATTAATGAGTGCTCTTAATTTTAGCCATAGCTTGATATAGATAGCTAAATGTTCAGGTTGCTTCATACAGAATTGCAAATGCATACAGAGCCCTTCATTCTCTCATGATGCTCCTTTGCTTGCAAAATGACAAAAGTGGTCTAAAGGTCAACAAAGCCCTCCATTCTCCCATGATGCTCCTTTACTTGGAAAATGGCAAAAACGCTCTAATGGTCATCTATCTAAAACATCTTCAAGTAATGAGCTCTAAAATATCATCTGTGATAGATCCCTGTAAATTAACTAGATAAACATTTAAGACATTTTAAAGATTTTATTTTGAATGATTTGTAAATTAATTTATAAAAAGAGTATTTGCCCCTATTTGGGTTGAAGCTGTAAATTGCATTGTAAGCTGAAAACCGGGGCTTGTCCTTCATGCGCAGAAACCTTTCCCGGGCTCCCCCCTCTTTTTCCTTGCATTTGAAACAAAAAACATGAGGGTTCAGGGAAATTTAAATGGATAATTGAAAAATCCATGAAACAGGTTTTTCCCGAAATTCCACGGAATTTGTGATTGTTCATATCCCCTTTTCGGGTCCCTTGCTTTTTTTCCCAGCCTGTTTTCCTTGTGGGGTGCATTTTTCCTGTGTCTTTTTTCAAAAATTTTTTCGCTTTTTATCGACCCAATTTTTTTTCTTTTGGAAACTTTTATTGGACCCTTTTTTTTAGGAAACCCTTACTAAACAAGTCATTTGGAGGATGAGATCTTTTGAAAATTGCAAAAAATACCAAAAGTGGATGTTTATTTTATTGTTTTTTTTTGGGAATTTGTTCCCCAAGGATGTCAAGTGTGCTTTTTACTGCATGGTGCAATCGGAAATTTTTGCTCCCTTCCTGTGCCTTTTTAAAAAAAATTTGGGGGGCCCCATCAAATCTAAAAAACAAAGCATAAACCCATTGTTGACACAAAATTTTGTTTTGCCTGTGCCTACCACCCCGCAACCCGGGGGAAAAGCGTAGCTTCAATCGGGGGGGTGTTTTCGGAGTCCGGAACCTTTGCCAGTCTTTTAAATTTTAAAACCCCTAAAAAGGGTAAAAATGTTAGTATAAAACTGGAAATCCCGGGGTTGAGACCAGACATTTCCCATATTATGGCCCGAAGCCATTTAAAACGCATATAGTATAGAACTATCTGCAACAAGTCTTATGATCTTTTCGGCAAAAGCAAACGAAAAAGCAGGGAAAAAAAAGTTGATAGCCAAACGTGCATGCAGGGGAAAAAGTAGTTTGGACAAAATATAATTAACTATGAGTTAAAGCATAAAAAAGCTCGGCAACCAACCGGTTGGGGCCCATGATAAAAGGGAAAATATAATTTAAAACGTTTAAAATAATCAAAAGCCTGCGTCTTCCGCACGTTCCCCAACATTATAAAAAGCTTAAACTTTGGTTAAATGTATAAACCCTGCCCCCACGTAACAATCTAGTTTAAAAAACTAATTGGGGTACTTTGCCCGGGGAGTCTTTCGTTTAAAAACCCATAAAATTAAAATATTAAAACAAGATAGATCTATAAGAAAAAAATTAAACCCAAACCCTTTAATAAATCTAGATTGGGCAAAAGAGTGTTACAAATTTATAACAAATATAAAAAAATTAAACCCACGTAGTAACTTGTGAAAAACTAGTCTTCCCCAATCAAAATAGACCCGAAAAACTATTTTGTTTTGCAAAGGCATATCGGCAGATCTGCCGCAGGGGTTTGTACTCATAAACAAAACATAAGCAAAAAATTTCGGGGAAAATTTTTTTTAAACAAAAAAATCCCCCAACACGATCATTGAAAAAAAAATAAGATCCTTGAAATAAATCAAAAACCCCGGGCAGGGATATAGACATGATAACAGGTTGTCGGACTTACGGGGGTGACAGCTCGATGTTTCCCTCTTGAAAACTCGTGACAGGGAAAAAGGACTCGAGTTGGCAGGGGGGTGGTTGTTTTGGGAATTGGTTTTTTTGGACCTTTTTTTAAAGGGCCCAAAGGGTTTTCTTTTAAAACCCCTGGCCCAGGGCCAGGGTTTCCTAAAAGGACACGGTACAAAATATTAAAGGAAAAACATGATCTTTGTTTTCCCAATTCCCTTTTCTTTCCCAAAATTGTCTCAATCTCCTTTTCCCCGATTGGGCCCTTTTAATTGCCGCTTTTGTCGTTTCCTCAAGGGAAAAACCCGCTCCTCCCAAAATTTATTTGACCGCAATTACTAGCCATGCACGAACACTTCCCGAATCCCCGAAAAATGCCTTGACTATTTCCCAACGCCCAAAGCCCCCTTTTCATCCCCAAAGCCCCCCAAAATCCAGTGTTAAAAAGATCCCCCCAATTTGGGGATAAAAGTCATTTTATCCAAAAATTTGCCACAAGTTTCCCCCTTTTTCCCGGGTCAACCTTTTCAACACCACAGCCCCCGGGCCAGAAAAATCCAAACCCAATACACTTTCGGGGGTCATTTTAAAATTTTCCCCAATGGGACCCAGAATAAATTTTCCAAAAGGTAGTCTCATTCCCTCTACGCATTCGGAAATTCTTAATGATTTCCCATTTTTTTTCCGGATTCTTCCCTTTTTTTCGATTTCTTCGGGAATCCCAAGAACGAGATTTTGTTTCCCCTTTGCTACAAATCCTAAATTCCTCCCCCTTGGGTTTCGATGGGGCCCCCCCGCCCCAACCAAAAATTATCGAGAAAGGGGACTTTAAAAAAATTCCTTTAAAATTTGGGAATTTCATCCCCCCAAAACCGAGGGCCCAAAACACTTTCAAGACTTGGTTTTTCCCCCCAAATTTGCAGGATGAAAAAAATTTGTATCGGGGGGATGCTAAAAAAAGAGCGCGGAAAAACTGGGACAGCCAAGTATCCCCCACTGCTGGAATTGCCCTTTCGAGATCCCCCGAAAAAAAACCCTTATTGATAGCAGCCCCCACTTCTGGTAATGTTTATAAATACTTTTGTCTTCGGGCCATGGCATGTGACCCCCATTTTGGGGCCAAATGTTTTTATGATGACGGGCCCTAAATGTACCCAAAACCCAGTACCCCCTGGCAGTATAGGGTAAAAGCAAAAAAAGTTGTCAACCGGGGGTTTGGAGGGGTTTGGAAACATTCAAACCTCATGGAAGCATTAGTGCTATTTCTGAAAAGGAAAAGCAGGGCTTTCATGAACATGTGGTTGTGCAGGTTATCTTCTGTGGAAAACCCCAATGACCCGCCCTAAATCCCCTGTTAATGGTGAGGATTTAGTACGGCCCCAAAACCCCCTCGGGGGGCCCCCAAATCCCTTTTGGGATCTGTTTATCATATGATGCTTTCGATCAGTTTTTCGGGATGTTCCTTTAAACCAACTTTTTTTCTTGTGTAAAGTGGCCCTGGGGTTCACCCCGATGTGGTTGAACCTTTATATGCACCAATAGTATCTCCCCCTTTTTTCATGATTTGAGTTCCTGGTTAATTATGTAAAGGGTTAGCACAACAAAGTCAAGAGCTGCCCATCCCTTGGAAGAAGCATCTTCTTCCTCGAAATTGCAGGTTTTGGGCCCATCTCTTCGGTATTCTTCGGGGGTTTTTAAACCCGGTGCTTGGCCCCTTAAGAGAGAATGCCCAATTTGTCTTCCCTGAAATTCAGTTTATGAATCGGGACTGTTCAAACCCAGGTGCCCCCGAAATTTTAAATTTCCTTTACCCGGCCCCTTGCTTTTTGGCCGTTTAAATTTCCCAAACCGGGGGGAAAAGGGGAAATGCCACTTATGAATTCTACAACCCAAAACATGGCATCCGGGAAATTTTGGTGTGACAGCTCCCTCCAAGCCCTTTTTCCCAACAATAAAAGGGTTTACAGGGGGGCCGGGTCCCCAAAATTAAAAAAGGAAAGAAAGGTCTTTGAGCTTGGGAAAGATTTGAAAAATTTATAAACCTTCTCCTTTGGGGACTAGGGGGTGTGTCACCCCCCTTTTTTTCCTGGTGGCAAGGGGGCATACTCATATTTTCAAAAAACCCCGTGCATCCTTTATGAAAGATTTGTTCCCCAATTTGTCCGACAGTAAAGGTAATTTTTTGCATTTTGCCTTTTCCTTTTTCCGAATTTATCACCCCTTCTAAAAATTCAGCATGCATGGGTTTTCCCACCCCACCCCCCCTTTTAAAAAAGAGTGAAATTACTAAAAAGTGGGCCTAAACCGTTTGGGCTTCAATGCTCCTGGGGGGCAGTTTTCATGAAGGAACCCCTTTTGCAATCTAAACCCACTGTATCCTTGGGGGAAAAGGTAAAAAAAAAGTGTTTGGGATTTTCCCTGTGTTTGAAAGGTCGGCCCAAAAGAAAAAGTCAAACGATCTCTGGGTTGGCCCCCTTTTATTGGCTATATATCTTACTTAATCCCAGCCCCTACCATTCTTATATCAATCATCTTATGAAAGCCGTTGTGAAAAATCCCGGATCAAAAAAATACCTCACCAGTGGGGGGGCCTTTCCTCCTTAATCTTTATGACGATGCAGAAGCTAAACCCATCGGCGAAGTCATAAAAACCGGGAAGGGCCACTAAAAGCGATGAACCCAAAAGGCACTGATGTGGAAAAACTGCGGGGGACTTTTGGTAATATCATCCTTTCTAACCCCCTTCCTCTTCTTACATGTATCTATCTCCTTTTTCCTTATACTTTTCATCGGTACTTTTGGGGGAAAAGATGGGAATTCTAGAAAAAGGCGGGGAGAAATTTCCCTTGGCCCCGTTCCGATTCACCCTTTTTGGGAACATTCAGTAAAAACCTTTCAAATAGGAAGGACCCCCCCCCCTTCTAAAAAAATTAAAATAAAAGACGGGCGGGTAACATCTTATTTTAAAGCCTTTTTTTAGAAAACCCTCCCCAAAGTCGGCTAATTTTTTTCCTTTTGGAACCTGCTAAGCCGATACTAGCTATTCCTTCATGTTAAAGATTCATCAGAAAAAAAGGTGAAAAACCCCAAACCTTCAGAAGCCCTTGTAAAGTGGAAAACCAACCCTGCCTGGAGGATATGGGTATTTCTGAAAAAGGGGACATCCCCATCTTGGTTGGTTTCCCAATTTTTAAAATAAAAAGATCTTTTTGGGAAACTATAAAAATCAGGACTTCACCCATCCTAAAAGGTTCTCTGGGAGTTTTGTAGCTAAATTGAGGGACTATTTTGCTGTGGTGAAGAGGGAAAAATAAAAAATCCCCTTTTAAAAAACTGTTTTGCAGAACAGAGGTTCTGAGAAGAAAGAAGAAAAAGCCTTGCATTCTAAACCAAAAACCCTTCCCAAAGTTTTCACGGGAAACCCTTGGAGCTGACCCTAAAAGAAAATAAAGGATGGGGAAAATAAAAATTTTAGAAGAAAATGACTAAATGAATCCCAAAAATTAAAGTTTTTTGGGAACCCAAAGATGAAAGTTTTTCCCGAAATCCATAGGGAAAAATTCATCAAAAATTTCATTGCCCTAAAGGGGGGAAAGACCAGCTTTGCTAAGGCAAAGTTGTTGACAATTAAGTTTTGGGTTTTGAAGACCCGGAAGGTGTGAGAAATTTAAAACAAATTAGAGTGATGTTTAGTTTGCCTTTAAACCCAGCTTTGAGTTAGTAAAACTGGATTTGTAATATTTTAAATCTGATATATTCTATTTCAAACACGGTTATTTCTGTTTTACCCTATACACCTCTATTTGTATGAAAAATGTAATCAGTTTTATATTCTCCCGGCAAAATTTACCCGATTAAATTTACCCTTTCCCGACCCCAAAAAAAGGGTTTTCCCCTCCCTTCTTGATTTAAGGAAATAGCCGGCCCGATATCTTAAATTCCCCGATTTGGGCCGGGGGGGTCTAAAAAACGGCCCCATCCAAGTGGGAAAAAACCCAAACCGTCGTTTGGGTTTCCCATTCGGTTTAAAAAAAAAACCTTCGTTCGTCACCCTGTCAACTTTCCAGTAAAAATTTTTTTTCGCCTCCGTTTCCTCCTCTTCTTCTGTAAAAACCCAAAATCCAGAGGAAAACCCCCGTCTTTCACGGGAGCAATGGCGGGGGGGGGGAAAACCGTGGCCAAACGCCCGCCAAAGGGGAAGCCCAAGGGAAAGCGAGCATGGCGGCCCAAACCCGGGAAAGCGGGGGGGAGAGGCGGTTCCCGCCCCCCTTTAAATTTTGTTTTCTGTTTATTTCTCTAACCCCGGCTTTTGTTCTTTCTTTCAAATAGGTTTTTCCATCTCTGTTTTCAGCTCCCCCTTTCCCCCCGGGGACAGGCAGCGAGCCAGGGGGTCCTTTTAACCCGGGTCCCTTTGGTTTTCCCCTGGGTCTTTTGGGCTCCTACCCTTCCCCAAAATTTGGGGTTTTGGGCTGGTGTTCCCGGAGTCCCTTTTTACCCCGCGGAGGCGGTTACCTTCGGGGCGGGAAAAGGGCGGACCCGAGGAGAGTGGAGAAGATCCCAAACAATTAAAAATTGACCAATCGGTGGAGAAAAAGCGGAAGCAGTTTTGCGAACCATCTCCGGTTAGTTTCAAAAAAACCTTTTTTATTTCCCTTTCTCTGATTCATCTAATTCCTGATTGGGGGTCCCTTTTATTCAGCACTCTGCAGGGTCGAGGCCCGAAGATTTACGGCGAACCAAAATTGCCCACAAGGGAACGCCTAGGGAGAAATTTTGAGGCCCGTCTTGTGATGGGGCCATATTTGATCAGGGGGCCCTATCCCAAAGGGGTGTGTTTATGGCGCAGCTCTGGGGGGGGTGGCGGCCCCCAGGGACCAAACCCAAAAGGGCCCCTTTTTTTTATGAGCGGGTTTTTGGTGGGTGCCCCCCCAAAAGATCGGGACAACGAGATTTTGGACCGTTACGAGGAACGCTCCCCCCATCGCCGACGCCCCGTTGGCCCAGTCTTTTTTCAAAGGCTGTTTTTGGTATTTGTAATTAGGGATTTCCCGTAAAGAAAAATACCTTTTCTTGTGAAAAAGTTTTTTGTGGTTTTCCCTTCGTTTTTTTTGTCATGGATTTTTAAGAATGATGAATCTGACGCTTTTTGCTTGAATATGTTTGATTTCCCCCTTGTTGTGTTTAAAATTTTTTTTTTCTTTAAAAGGGCACTATTGCGTGGCTATTTTAGTCCTTAGGGGATTTTTTCGGGTCCCGGGGGTGTTTAACATCGGTATTTTGATATTGAATTTTCCCTTAAGGTTTTTTCATGCCCCAAACCCCAAACTGGGATGAAATTTTTTTTAAGAAAATTCCCATTAATAGCTCTAGTAAATTCTTCTCCCCGTTAGGGTTTTAAAAAATTTTACAAAATTCCCCAAAGGGGCCCCAAAACTATCTGAAAAGGTCCCTTTCCCCGTTCAGAGACCCCCTTTCCCAAGCTTTATCCTTTTTCCCAACGGTTTGTTTAGTTTTCCAATCTAAATCTCCCCCTGCAATTGCTTCTCTTTGCCTTTTTTGTTGTAATTTTCTTGGCAACAGTAATTTGTTTTTTCAATATTCTCCAAAAAGGGTTTTTAAAACGAAAACCCATGTAAATCCCCCAAATTTAAACCATCATCAGATTTTTTATAATCTTCTTCTTAAAACATTTTGCCAAATTTCCCCGCCTGGAACCCCATTGAGGTCCCATGGTAACAAACATGATGCCCTTTTTCCCAAAATCGTAGGGGAGGCGCGAAATAGACCCCTGGGCAAGCCATTCGGGTAATCCCCCCAAAATCATTAAGGGGAACCCAATTGGGCCCCATTTTCGGTTTTTCATCAATTTTTTTTTGTAATTTTAATCTGATTTTTTTTTTATGCCAGGTTTGGCCCTTAGTTTTTGCAAAAAAGGAGAAGGGTTTTATAATTTGATTCCATGTCTTTGCAAAAAAAACACAAAAAATCAGTTTAAGGAATTTGAGTTCCCTGATCTGTCGTTATAATTTTGAGGAATTCCAAACCTGTAAATTATTGCTCCTTTTAACCAAAAAAAGATCTTTTTTTCTGATGTAACCCTTTTTCAAAGGAATTTGATTTTAAAACCCCCTTTTTTTTAAAATAATGGGGGTAGCTTTTTAGCCCAAAATTATGTCCTTTTCTGAAGGAGGGTTAAACTGACCAATTTAATCCCTGCCCATCTCTAAAAAGGCCCCGGTTGATTAAATTGGGTTTAAAGCCGATGCTGGAGCTCTTGAATGTGCCCAAAACTCTGACAATCTTAACCCCTTGTTTAAAATTTTAAAGCAATCTTCAAGCTGGTGGCCCAAAGTAAACCCAAACCTTTTAAAAAACCCTTCATTGGGGAAGCCCATTGATGTGCACCCCACACAATATTTATTCCCTTCATCAGCTCTTGGCTTCTCCTTTACTCAAAAAACCCCTTTAGGTTCCCCATCTATGTTTTTAGTCAATGACCCAGGGGGCCAAAAAATTTAGGGTTTGTATTGAGCTTTCGGGGAAAATTTTGCGATTGGGTTCTTTAAGTAATCGGTAAATTCGTTTTCCAGTCATCAAATTTTTTTGATTTATCCAAAGCGCTAAAACTTTTTTGTCCTTGGATCTGAAAAAAGTTTGAGCCCGTTTATTGCTTTTATTTTTGCCCCTGGGGGTATGATGAAGGTTGTACCCGGAAAAATTTTTCAAAAGCCCCTCGGGGGACTTTCTAAATTCTTTAAAAATTTTCATTCTTGATTTTATATTGACCCGGGAATTGGGGTTTAAATTTCCCCTAGAAACTCCAAAGATTCTCCACCGCAAAAACCCTTTTTTTCAACCCAAAAAGCCCAAGCCTTTTAAGTGCGCTTCATCTCGGCTTGATTTGTTAGTAACAGGAAATTTTAGGGCGGGAAAATTTAAAAAATTAAACCCCCCGTGGGAAAAAGGGAAAACCCAAAAAAAACCAGACCACCAAACCCCCTTTCTACAATGAACCATAAAAAAAAAAAAGTCCCCAAGGGTTTTCAAACTTATCTGTTAGGGAAAAAGGGTTTCCCCGATGGGTAACAAAAAACGGGGGAAAAATTTTTACCCTTTTATGCCCTTTTCGATTCGGGACTTCCCAATTTTAAATTCTGGTTAAAACCAAAAACCCCTTGGCCCAAACCCACCATTTAAAAATTTTTCATTGTAACCCTAAGTTTTTTTACATCAAATTCCGAAAAAACCAGCATTAACATTTAAAAGTAGGGGCCCCAAATTTGGGCCCCCAATAAAATTTCACACAAGCCAAAATTTTTTTCCATGTGAATACTTTGTTTCGGGGGGTCTAGTAGTTTTTTGGCTAAGGGAACTATTCTCTTTCTTTTCCCCCCAAACTTTGCATGAGGGCCGACCCTTTGTTAGGTTTTCGGGCCCACGTTTCAACTTAAAAAATTTCCAAATTGGGGGGTACCCAAAACAGGTGGTGCCCTTTATGTTTCTTTGATTTTATCAAAAACCCCCTTTTTTGAAAATCCCCCATACAAAATCTTGTCTTTTTAAGCTTACAGTGGGGGGAGAAGGGAAAAACTCTTTTGGAAAAGGGTTTGGGTATGAATCTTCTTAAAAAAATTAAACTTGCCGGAGGAAGGGTTGCAATTTGTGGATTGGTTTGGGGGGATAACCCTTTTCTATTGTTTCCCGCTTTTTTACCGACTTCGATCCCCCTTTATGGGCTAAAAATCCCAGAAAAATCACCGGGGGGTCCAAAGGCCCACTTGGGCGGGTTCATCTTTAAACCCTGCTTTTTAGTGCCTCCAAAGTCCTTTCCCTTGAACCGTAAAAATCCCCCAAAGATTTTGGATTTGAAACCCCCCCATCAATTATTCCCCAAATTTTGCGTCAAATAGTGGAAAAATAGTTCATGGCTTTTGTTAAATTGCCCCCAATTCTTTAAACCCCAAAAATCATTTACCCCCCCACTAAAACCCCCAAATCCTTTTTTAAAAAACTTTGGTTTAAGCCGAAACCCCCTAAAAATGAAAGAAAATTTAAACCCCCCCCCCCCCTTTCATGCAAGCAAATCGGAACGGGATGGGTAACCATCCATTTTGGGGTGGTTTATTGAGATTTTAAAGGGGCCCAAAGCAGCCCCCATTTTTATTTTTTTATATACTGGTCTATACTTTTAAAACCACTCTGCATCTGCATGGGGGAAAGAATTTTTCTTTAATTTAAAAATTTTTAATTTTTTTTTCACCTCGGGGCCAAAACCCCCTCTTTGAAATTTTTTCGTTTAGGGGTTTTTATTTGGCGATACCCCGGCTTGGGGTCGAATCGATCTAAAAAATAGAATGATCCAGTCGGGGGATTTTGGTAATCCCCAAACCCAAAAAATCCTTTAAATCTTTCAAAAAAGGTTTTTCAATTTCAATCTATACTTGGGTTAAATTTGCATGATATAATCGGGGGGTTGGAATTTATAAACAAAAACCAACATTTATTTTCCCCTTGTTTTTCGGCCCACATAAAGGGACGTCCCCCCCTTTCTTTTTTTGCCATCGGCGGGTTTCCAAATTTAAAAATTGCTTTGAGAGCGCTGTTTTGGTTTGGTTTTGAACCCTTTTTGGAAAAATTTTAAGGCCCCTTTTTCCCCTTTCTCTTTAGGGGGAAAAAAATCGACGCCCTCATTTCCCCTAAGTAGGTCCGGAGCCCGCAAACTTTCGAAAACATTAGCTTTAACAAATTTTAACTTTTCTCCAAAATGAATAAGGGAACCCGATGCATGGTTTGAAGGTTGCACCGTTGCAAGGAATTTAATTTTTCCCCAAGAGCAGACTGTATGCCCTTTGCCCTCCGGGTGGCAAAGAAAGTAGTAATCAAAGGGTTTTTATCCAAACATCAACCCCATGCCCAATCCTGGGGGCAGAAGGGGTTGCCCCGCAAAAACCCCGGTACCCTGAAATTTTTTTTGGTTCCTCCTTTGGGCATCCCGGGGCTTTTTAAAGGTTTGGGATTAAAAGGGAGCATTGATGGGCTTTTTCCATAACAAAATCTTTGGGCGGGTTTGCCCTTGAATACCCTTCCCAAAAAAGTGGCTTCAAAAGTCAATGTTTGGGGCCCTTTCGAAAAATGCCTGTTCGGGTTTGGACAAGTTTGGGCCCTCAAATATGTACTCATTCATCGAAATTTTGGTACACCCTTTTTTTGGATATCCTAGTTTTTGGAGTAAAGGGAAATCGGGTGGGGGAAAAAAGAAAGCATATAGCATCGTTATGGTCTTTTCTTTTCAGGCTTTTCTTTGGACGCCACACTTGTTTTTTTCGGCAATGCCCGTGCCCCCTTTTGTTTTTTCAAGGTTTTAAACCCCCCCCCCTTTTTTTTTTGGGTCTTTTTCCGCCTGGGGACACAATTTTCCCTTTTCCACAGTTTCTCACGGGCTCTTCTTCCCCAGGGGCCTTTTTCAAAATGGTTCCCCCTTTATCGACAAATTTTTGCCCTTTGCCCATTTCCCGAGCTTCATTTTTACACGCGGTCGTCCTCAGTAAACGTGCCCCTTTAAACCTTTAAGGACTGGGGCGCGGTTTTGGGCCCAGATGCCTTTTATCTAAAAATTTTGGGCCTGCATTTAGGGCCCAAATTTTCTTTTGGGAGGCCGCTTCCAAATTTTCATTCCCCCAAAAAGTTTTAAAAAAATGGGATCCCTGGATAATTCCCGCTTTCTGTTTCCTTGTCCCCTTTGGGAATGGGCTTCCTCATACCTTGAGTTCCTTCCCTGAACCCTTTTTCCTGTTACCTTTTGCTTCCCATCCGTTTTGCCCGTCGCCCCTTTGTTCAAAGGGGAAAAGTGTCTGACTCTGGGCTTGAAGGTTCCCCTTCTCGGGTTTGGCATTTGGAACCGAGCCCGGGGCCGAAACTTATTGTATTTTTCAATCAGGGTCAAAAACAATTTTTTTAGCTTGGGTTTAGGTTAAATTTCCTTGCCTTGTGTTTGGGGTTTTTTTAGAACCTGTTCATGGGAAAAACATTGTTTCTGGGGCAAAAAAGGTTAGATCAAATTTTTATCTTCCGTCAAATTTCAAAGCCCCCCTTGGAAAAAACTTTCTGAAATTGCATTTGAATACTCGGCAAACATTGATTTGGAAAGGAATTGGAAAAATGGTAGCCCCCAAAATTTTTATCTTCCCTTTAGGGGCGATTTGGGGGGCCCCTTTCCCGGGAACTTGATCCCTTCCCTTTTGGCCAACATTTAAAAACTTGTCTGACTTGGAGACTAAAGGGGTCCCTAACTTCGCTGCCCCAAAACGTTTTACTGTGGGTTGGTTCTTTTCCCCCCGATAAATTTAGTGCGGCTTTTATCTTTTTTAAAAATGTTTCTTGTGTTCCTCCAGGAAAAATTTGAAACATCTCATTAAAACCCTAAATTTCTGGAAGGGTTTTTCTCTTTGAAACCTTTAGCCCCGAATTTCTTCATGGCTAATCGCTGGCCCCGCGGCCAAGGTCAAACAAAGTCCTGGGGGAAAAGCTTTCCCTAAAATTTAGTTGCTGCTCGCTTTGGGCCCTCCCCGAAACGGTCATCTGGCAGGTTTAAGGAAACGAGGTTTTTTAGTCCCCTTTGAACCCGCGGAGATATCCTGGGGGATTTTTTGGGGTTTGCTTCAAGTAAAAAAGGTAAAATAGTTTTTTTTCCTTAGTGTGAAAGAAATAGGAAAGAACTTTTTGCTCCAAATTTCCAAAAAACCAAAAGGAATTAGCCGCCGAGAAGTGAAAAACGTGAAAGCCCCCCTGTAAAGACAATGAGGGAAAAACCCCAATCCCCCAAACTTATCAGCGGGTGCCTCTCCCCCGCTGTTGTATTTTTGGGGTTATGTGTTCTATGGTTTTGTATCTCCGACCCGAAAACCCTTGGTGGTTATGGGAGGTTTTCCCTTTAGAGGGAGTACAATGGGTTTTTACCCCCTTGGAAAAAGGGGGTTGTAAAGCTTTTTGGGGTTCTTTGGCTTTTGGCCCCCAAAAGTTTTGCTATATCCGCCATTTTGTTTTATTTCAAAGGGAAAAATTTTGAGTTTGGGGGTCTTTTGGGGTTTCCCTTCAAAAGCCAAAATACCCGGTTTTTTATACCCTGGATTCGGGGAAAAAGTCAATGCATTGGGAATCGGCAAAATTCGGATATCCCTTCCTAAATTTTTTTTTTCCCCCTGTTGCAAACTGAGAACCCCTTTAAGGGCCCAAAAGGGGGAGTTCCCCGTTGCACCGAACGTGAGTGCATGTATGGGGTGTTGTTGTTTCTGGTGAGGAGCATCCCCCCTTTTTGGGTTATGCCCGACGTTTTTGCCTCCCCCCTTTTTGCAATTTTTTTCTTGGGCGTTTGGCATATTGAAAAATGTGGCCCGCCTTGGGGGCCCATGGTTTTTCCCAAGCATTTTTCGGGCGGATGGACCCAAAGTTTTAACGGGCCCGATTGAAAGGGAAAAAAGGGTTTAGGAAAGCTGTTTTTGATTTATTCCTCGGTTTCATCAAGCTTTATAAAACCCTCTCAGACCTTTTTCTGGGATCTTTTCTTCGGTTTTTAATCCCCCTTTTAGGGAAGGAGAGTTTTTCGAAAGCTGCTGCTTCTAAAAACCTTGTTGTTTTTTCCCTTTTTAAAAAAACCGGCCCCCCCTTTTGCTGAAACTTCCCTCCCCTGCTTGTGGATGTAATTTTTTAGGTCTTTGGCAACTCATCCGTAGTCCGTCCAGAACCCGGTGTTTTCGAATTCAACCCTTGAAAAAGTGTGTAGTCCCCCTGGGCATGCCAAAAGGGGTGTTGGGGCCCAAAAGTGAGCCCCTGTGCCTAACCCCCAAAAAGCCGGGGGGAAAAAGGGGTTTTAATTTGGGTTTCCCGGGTGTTTTTGGGAGTCCGGAACGTGCTGTCGTTTAACCCGAAACTCCCAAGGGGCAGAAAATTTTTGATTAAAATGGGAAAATGGGGTGGACCAAAACCCGTTCCCTTTACGGGTTGGGAAACCCTTCAATGGGCTTTTTTTGTTAGAAGCTTTGCCAAAAGGTTTTTAGAACAAATTGGCCCAAAGCCCCCGCCAAAGCATTTGAAAAGTGATAGCCGGAAATCGGTGAAAAAGTTGTAAGGGCCCAAACATAATTTAAAATATGGGTTAAGAAAAACCCAAACTCGGCCCCAATGAGTGGGGGGGCCATTTATGAAGGGAAAATAAAGTAAACCCCGTTAAAAATAATCTAAAGGCCCCCACTGGGCACGAAACCCCCCCTTATTTAAAGGGTTTAAAATGGTTAAAAATGTATGAACCCCCAACATAACAAACTAGATTTAAAATAAAATTTGGTACTATGACGTGAGCTTTTGTTTTTGGGAAAATTGATTAATATTAAAACAAGAATAGATCCCATAAGAAAGTAAAGGCCCAACCGTATCCAATTTTAGATTGGGGAAAAGGGTTACAAATATTAACAAATATAAAAATGAACCCGTAGTAACTTGATGAAATTTTCCCAGGTCTTGCAAATTAATGAGCCCATCTATTTTTGCTTTTGCTAAGCCTATCGGCAAGGGACCTGGCACTTTGTGTATCATAAAAAAAACATAAAACGAAGACTTCTTTATTGAAGCAAAGATCGCCGCACGGTCATTGGGGAAAAAAAAAAGATATTGCCTAACCTCTAAAAACACCGCATGAATTTTACCTGAAAAAAAGGGGGGCCGGGCTTCGGAGGTCGGACGGGAAACGATGTTCCTCTCGAAGAAACGACGGGCAAAGGGGGTTTTAAATTGGCACGGGGCGGTTGTATTGTTTTTGGGTTTGTTGGGGCAGGTTTTTTCCCCTGATCAAGGGGTTTTTTTATAGTTTGGGATGAAGGGTTCTAAAAGGGCACGGGGCCCACAAAAAAATTAAAGGAAAAAAATGATATTTTGTCTTCAATTTTTTTCTTTCCCTTTAAATTTTGCAATTTTTCCTTTACCGGGGTTGGCCCTTTTCTTGCCGCTTCCCCAAGGGGAAAAAGCTCTCCCGAGTTTGCCGACCCCACTTTTACGGCCGGAACCCCAGGAACTGCCGATAAAAGGAAAAAACTTGCGGGAAACCCGAAACCTCCTCGAATATTTTTCCCGCACTGGCCACGTCATCTCCCCAGGCACCAAAATCAGTTTTAACACCCCTATTGGTTTTCAATTATATTTTTTTGGTTTTTTTGTAAAGGTCCCCCCGTGTTTTTTTGTTTCCCTCGCTTTAACAGATTAAAAGTGGTGGGGGGTGATTAATATTCATTAAGTCAAAAAACCTTTCGGCAGGCCCACCCAAATTAAATTTTATTAAAATTGCGGGCCTTGCAAAAAATTTTCCTTTAAAGGGGCACCCAAAGATTCAAACCCTCCTCGAAGCTAAGTTCCAATAGGGTTTAAAAATTTTTGCAACCAATGGTTTGGGGGAAACTGACCCGGGTTTTCCTACTCACTTGAAACGCTTCCAAAAATAATTTGGGTTACAGCTTTTAGCTTTGAAAAGATGGTGGTGGTTCCTAAAGAGAAGTTTAGGAACTTTTTTTTGCATCAAATTCTGCATTCAAATTCATTTTCCCTTTTTCCTTTTCACCACCCCTTTTAAAATGCTTAAGAACCCGATGATATCAAATCCGTTTTTAAATGGATTTCAAATATTGTTCAAACCCCTTTACCCCCAAAAATGTATTTCATTTTATGTGAAAAATCCTTATATAACATTAGCCCCTTTTTCTTTCAATTGTATTTTACCCAACCAAATTTGTTGCTCACCTCTTCCCCATTTAGTCAAATTTTTGATAAATTTTGCTAGTTTCATTTGAAAACTTGACGCACTAATTTGATAGAAAAATTTTGGGGTTTTTTTTCCCCATCCTTTTTACTTTCCCCCTTTTCTTTTTCTTTCCCCTTTCCCTTTTTTCTTTATTTTTTTTATGTAAATGTTTTTTGCATTTTGTTAAAATTTTAAAAGGGGTTTAAACCATGCCCTGCTTTCCCCAAAAAAAAACTGGGAAAGCCCTTTCCCCTTGCAGCATTTTATTGAAAAAAATGTTTTTTGGGTTTTTTTTTTTTTATGAGCTTTAAGGAAAAGTCTTTAAAAAAACCCCTTGAAAGTTCAAAAATTTCATTAATGAGGAGCCCCCAAAAAAAAAGTTTTCTAAAAGGTTTAAAAACCCCAAAAGACCAAAAAGGGGCCGCCCTTCCCTTTTTTGTTCCAAAAGTGGTTTCCCAAAAATAACCCAAAAAACAAAAAAGTTGGGATTGTCTGCAATTTATCCCAGCATCAGCCCCCAAAAAAAAAGTTTGGAAATTTGTTCGGTCAAGTCCCTTTTCAATGCATCCCGAAAAAAAGAGGGTTTTTTAAAAAATTTTGTCTTTAAAATTTTAAACTTTCTACTGTTGGCCATATGCCATCTTCGGGCTTTGGGGAAGATAGTTCTTGGGGATCAGAAGTGTGTAGTAGTTGAGTGGTTCCCCCAAAATTGGCGACAAGCCAATTTTGTGTAGCTTTTGGCCCCAATTCCCGTCATCGGCAAATTTCCCAATTTTTAAAGGCATGCAATTTTGAAATTTTTTTTTTGACGCCCCAAGTTTCCCCAAAGGGCTCTGGTCCCTGCAAAGGCCTTTTTGTGTTCTAAAACCCCATCAGTCATTTATTAAAATTTTCTTTGTTCGATCCAATACAAAGTCCTGCAAACTGGGCAACGGTTCTTGTTTCACTCGAGGGGACTTTGTAAAAAGATCCCCTTTTTTTAGTGAAACGGGGAAACCCCCTTTCCCCAAAAAATTCATGATGTAAACCCTTTCCCCTCAGTTTGCCCTTTTTTTTTGTATATCTTTTTTGCCTCAAAACCCCGAAAAGCCCCATAGGGAAGCCAAAACCCCCAATCCTTTTGAAATTTTTGTTCCCTGCCAACATGGGGAAAACCAAAAAGGGGACCCCAAACCCCTCGTTTAAAAAAAGGTAAATAAAATAAAGGGATAAGATCCCAGTTGTTTTTTATGCCGACTTAAATTGTTGTTGGGTTTTAAAAGAACCAAAAAGATGTCAAACCCTCTATAATAGAAAATTTGGACCTAAAGAATTGCTGAACAAAAAGTGGGTCCTTTTTAGTTGGGCCGTTTTATTGTATAGATAAATGTGCTGATTGTTTTGCCACAAAAAATTTATGAATCTGCATTACTTACTTTTTGGATCCCTGATGTGTTTTTGTCCTCTCTTTTCCCTTTTTTCAGGGTTTTGTTTTGGGGGGGCTTTAAAAAAATGATTGCTTGCAGACCCCCTTATTTAAAAAGTGATGCCCAGACCAAAAAAGAATGATAAAATTTTAAGGCAAGGTATAGTGAAACGGGGAAGAACAAACTGATGGGGGAAAGGGGGGGGTCGGGAAAACCCCCATTCAGGATAGACCCACCTTTCTGGGTCCCTTTTCCCCCCAACCGGGATGTTTTGGCGCGTTTTTCTGTGTTAATTTTTTGCAGGGGGGGTCGGCTTCTCGTCGCTATGTATTGGGCCGTGGCAATGTTTTGGGCCGGAGCAGAAGAGGCAGCGAGAAGGTCCAAATAACCAGCCGTGCGTGCACTCCGCGTGGACGTCCGATCTGAGCGGCGGCGATCCTTCATTCGACTGCTCTCTATCGTTGTGAAGCCAACTGCCAACGATCTCGTTCCGGAAATATATACACACCGCTAGTAGGTAACCATTTTCAGAGAACGATGTAGCAGTGACTGGTCCGACATGCCCTGCAAGCTTTGCAACGTTTGACTACAGAAAATAAATGGTTCATTAGCAAAGATGTTTCAAGCAAGATCACCTAAAACCATTCTTGGAAGTGATACTTAATAACATGTCCAAACCTGAGTCTTCATATCCCAAATTTTGACAAAGGCATCAGTAGTTCCTGTTCCAAGGATAGACCATATGGATGTAATGATGCAGATGAATAACCCTCGTTTCCAGAAGCCCCATCAACCTGATAAAAATGAGTATTACGTGTATATATACACACACAATATATGTACCATATATATATACACGCATGAGAGGGAACCTGTGTCAGGCAAGATCCGTTGAAGTATGATAGAAGCACATGAGTTATCCTTGGAAATAGTCACAAAAGTAATTCTGAGTCCCATGGACTGCAACTGCTTTAACTGATAAATTTAGAAAAGAAAACCTGGGTTTAAATAACAAAATTACTTATAAGATGAAAAGGGATGGACACAGTGCAAAAGACTGCTAAAAAGTATGGCAAAGTACATAGAAAAAAACAGAGCATTATCAATTTAAGTAAAATGAGCAAGAGAAATTGGGGCGTCAAAAAAAACTGGATGGATGAAAAATATGTGACTTTTGCTAAAGGTGACCATTCATTTTTTACTTCAAAGCAAGAAGTTGGCCAATCAACATGTAATTGTAAGCATTGATAAATTTATATTTTACAGCAACGGCAATCTGAATGCACTTGGAAAGGAATAATTAATTCGTGTAACCATAGCTCCGAAGAAAAAAAAATAGAGGAATTAAACATAGAGCATCATTGCAGGAGCATAATCCAGAAAAAATAGTACCGCAGCAGTATGATCTTCCAATGAATGGATACATCTATAGTTTCCATCCTCCCTGCCTGCCAAATGCGAACAGTCTGCAAGGTTCCAAATAAATCAGCTAAAGATAAACTATTAAAAGTTCAATCACATAAATGAAATGCAACAAGTCAAGATGAAACCCCTAGCACCTTAAAAATGTTCAAACCCAAAAAGAAAAGGTGGTCTGGGCATCATGAACTCAAAAGTCCAAATTGTGCTCTCTTACTTAAACACCTAGACAAATTTTACCAAAGAAGGAGGTTCCCTGGGTGAAATTAATCTGGCATGCACATTATTCTAATGGGCAGATCCTCGTGCTACAACCGAAAAAGTTTCTTTTTGGTGAAAAGATATTTTAAAGCTTTGTGATCTCTTCAGAGGTATCGCAAACTGCAACATTGGAGATGGATCTACTGACCTATGGAATCACAATGTAATGAAAATCAGTATCCTAGACTTTTCTTTTGCAAGGAACAAAAGATCTCAGTTTCACAATTTTGACAAACAACAAATCTGGACCAATTTCACCTCCCATTATCAGAACATGCTTATCAATAATATCAAAGCCTCCAGGATTATATTTAAACGAACACAAAAGATTCATGGCACTAAACCTGGGGGGAACACCAGATACGCATCCTCAAAATTCTACAATTTCCCTTATAGGAATAATATTCAGCCCCCAGCACCCTTTATTTTGATTTAGGACTATAAATGTTGCAACAAGCTCAGAGTCTTTTCATGGCTACTTCTTATGGATAGGCGAACACAAGACACATCCTAAAGAGGAAGAAGCATAATCTAAAAGGCAACAATTATAATTGTGTCCCATGCAGCAAACAATGCTGAAGAAATTGACTTTCACTTATTCTTCAACTGCCCCTTCAGTCAAAAGACTTTGCAGGAGATTTTTTCCAAAAGATGAAACAGGCAAAACAACAGTTCCAACACTCCTTTATGGAGATCTTCATCATTGCTGCTTGCCAGATTTGGAGCAGAGAAACAACTTCACCTTTGACACGGACTGAGTCGTGGAAGCGCCTCTTCTGTGAAGAGGCCAGATTGTAGGCTTGTAGATTTTGTGAAAACAAACATCATTGAGTTCCTCATCTGTATAGATTCCTTCTCCTAGTTTCGCAGGTCTCCTTGAGCTTCCATCTAATGTTCTTGTTATTTGAGAGTTTTGGATTGGGTAAAGCTTCTGTTTTTTTTTTAATAAATCTCTACAGTGGGGGCCTCCCCTATGGTACTTTATGTTAAAAAGTGCAACAAAGTTGGTAGTTTTTATCAAAATTGCATTATTCAAAGATCCATGATACACCACGGAATAAAAATTCTTTCAAGCTGAATCACCTTTTCGTACACTACTTAGCTGCTCACTATAAAAAAATGCAGATGCGATTTGACTACTGCACACAACATTATGCATTGATATGCAATGTCCACATGCAAGATGAGAGTCAAGGACAATGCTACATGAGTCAATAACGACCTCGGTTATTGATTATTTGGTTGAAACCGAATACGTCAAAAGCTTGTTGGTCCAAATTCAAGCCAGAAAAGCTCAAGATGGCAAGATTTATGTGATCATGTAAAGTCTAAACCAGTGCATAGCAGAATCCTTGGGCACAAGGATGATGTGAAGAGAGGCAGGGGTCATCCAAAATTGACATGAGAATAAGCAATAAAAAAAGACATGAAAGGATGGAATAAACCCAGAGAATTGTCCTTGAATAAAGTGCATGGAAGTCAGATATCCATGTTTCTTGTCCTACCCAACTTGCTTGGGGATAAAATGCCTTGGTTGTTGTTGTATGTAAAACCATAACCTAAAAATAACTGTACTTACCTTATCCGCTGATCCGTTATGAATAATTCATCCCGGTTGACAAACTTCAAACTGGTTATCTGTGTAATGTAAAGTTCTAATGTTATTAGACACACACATGATGCCAAAAGCACATGGGTAAATACCTTCTTTGAGTGACAGTAAGGTGCACAAACTTGACGGGACTGCAGATCAAAGAGTACTACATTTTTATCGATACCCCAGTTGCAACAATGTCCTGCTAATCCATGATAAGAATCAAGCAAATGAACAGATGAATAAAAAAATTCTAGGTTCTAGGCACTAAGGTTGAAAACATACATTGATACAATGATACCAAATAAAACAGAACTACATCAATCAATACTCAAGTCATGATGATGACTGAAACTAGTGATTATTCAAGAACTTCTGAGAAGGGTTGAGCTTGACATAAGAACAATGCACTGTGTGCATTATATTATTAAACATATAAATACTACCATTAAGGACTAAAGAAAACTTTTGTAAAAGGGTGATTGTTTTTTTTTCTCGAACACGCAGGAGAACTGCGTATCATTATATATTAAGAAGAATAAAAGGGGTGTGAAACCCCAGAAAAACACACACAAAACACACACACACACACACCATACAACCACACCTCACTCAGAAACCCACTGCTCGCCTATTACATAACAAAAACTTGACCTCGACCAAGAGAGAGAGAGTCCTAGTTTGCACTTGGCACTAGAGCGAGGAGATGGGAAATTCCTCTAGCCCGGCCATACTCCCTAGAAGTATCTCCTCCCTAATGAGCAGCAGAACACCATTTAGGTTGGGGGTAATCCCATCAAACACGCAGCGATTGCGATGATTCCAGATTGACCAAGCCACCAAAGTTATGATTGTTGCCACAAGAAATCGAGCTATTCCAAGCATGATCATAATGGAATAAGCATATAGCACAAATAATACAAGAGATTTAAAAGAAAAAACACATTCATCATGTATAACACCAAAATGAGCTGTTTTTGAACAAATGCAATGTAGCACAACCATTTTATGCTCATTGACTGACAGAAGACCAATAAAGGGTAATCAATAATAATCTTATATGGATAGAATCCATGTAAATATATTGCATCACAGAGACTTGATGTGCTATTACAACAACGTGAAACATGTGAGCCAAGGCTAAGGTCCATTAATAATACAACAATGTGAGGTCCAGTAACAATGCAACAATTTGAAGCCTTAAGTCCAGTTAACAACAATATGCAATCTGAGAGGTTCAGCACAATGAATATAGAACATTGAAAACACAATGTAGAAGCAAACTACTTTCAAAGGATGTATGTCTATAGATAAAATGCCTGGCTTCTTCGCCCTGTGAAGTCGATGCTTGAGATCAGAGTATATCTCTCGAGTGCATCAATCGGAACCAGGTTTGGTGGAACCTGAAAGAAAACAAAAGAAACATTGCTTCGTTTTATATAACAAAATGAAACTAAAGCCTAACTATAGTTGAACTCATACCAGCTCCATAACAAACTATCAAGTGAAACAAAACTAACTTGCTGCAAAACTCTGGAGAAGTTCATTTCCTTTTACGATTTTGGCCTGTTCTACTTTTAAGTGTCATCATATAGAGCAATAAGCATACCTGTCTTTTCTTACATTGTGATGAAATCATGCAATCATACCATGTGAGTTCATCATAATGGCACTGCTTAATACCAGGACGAATCTTCTTCACAACAGGACTATTTCATGACCGTTTGTAGCTCACATGCTTGCTCAGCTTCATAGACTTTTTGGACCGCTTGATCAAAGCATCAATTGTCTAAAAAACTTAAACCTTTGTTTACGGAGCAAAATTTCATTATAAATTGTCATGCAAGGAAACTTTAATAACTTATTTTCATTATTTCGGTTCATCTTGTTTCATCCTCTCCAATTCTTGACTTGAAAACAGCTGGATGAAAACAGAATGGCATTATTGAATGACAAATTTTCATTAAATGCATACATACACATTCACAAAATAATTCAGTTTACCCATCTCGGAAATGAAACTTTTTCTTTAGGGAAACCATATCATCTTGAGTGCTGCGCAATTTTTAATAAATCCCAACTCGCAGTGTCAATATCAGATATTTCCTTAATGCACTCAGCACAATTGCGCAAGGAACCCTATGTATGTTCACACTACGCTCACACTCATAAACGATGCCTGCCGTCTCAATAATACGTCTAGAAACCTGGATACAAAGGAGCATTGGTACATCAAAAATACAGTATCAGCAAGAAAACACGAAGGAATAAACTAGGTAAACAATATTGCATCAAAATACTCTTGTCAACGAATATTGAAGGCTTAATATATAAAGTACATGGGAAGCAATAAAGCATAAAGCACTTCACTTGCAGACATTGGGAAAGGAACTGATGGGCTCACCTTCATATCTTGTTTGATTTACACCCAATTTCATTTAGGAATGAAATCAATCCAAAACACATTGGCATTCGATCCTCATCAAAAAACACTTGTGTTTCTTTAGTCACTAAAGACTACATCTGTATCTTTAAGCCCCACATCAACTCCTCCACAGAAGGAGGACACAGCAGGATATCGCTGAAATAATCCAAAGTAGAGTTGGTGCCTAAAAATGTTCATAGACTAATCAAACAAGGAGGTTAACAGTACTAACATGTTGTTTTCAATGATTGTTTTATACTCCTCATTTGCAACGGCTAGTTCATGTCACGCTTGATATGCTTCGAGATCATCTCATAAAGCTCTTTACTGTACCAGTATGTTGATCAATAGCAGTGATCTTGTCCTAAAAAAATTATAAAGTCTTTGAGCCAAACAGTCTGTCAAAGACACAAACAGCTACCATCATGCTAAGGGAAAATGATATAGTGAAAATCTATGTCCGCCAGGTGGGGTTATTCAGTAGTTACATTACATTATTAGCTTTAATTTTTGGGGATGCATTCATAAGCAAAACAATGAGAAACGGGCTACATGTTTTCCTAACAGCTTTATATTTTGGGGGAAAAAAAAAAAAGGGGTGTGGAGTCTGTTAAATAAACAGCTAATACCCAAAACAAAAAGGCTTATATTTTCATATTTTTCTCCTTTAAAAAGGGCAAAAAAAAAAATTTAAAAGCTGAAAAACATGAAGTTCGCTTGTTCGGGCCCAAAAAAAAGGGTTTCATAAAAAATTTTAGACCCGGAAGGGGGAAAAGGGGAAATATACAAAATTTCTTTGCCACATAACATTGACGAAGTTGCCCAGATGTCTGCCTTTTTATAGAAAATTTGACGGGGAAAAATATTAGGGTTGTTACAAAAAAAAAAACCAAAGAGAAAACTAAAGGGCCCACATAAATAAATAAAACCAAAATTAATAGCAAGTATACCTCACGGCATCTGATCGATATAATTTGGGCCCCCCCATAAAAACCAAAAAATTTTTCCCAAAGCCGGGGGAGGGTGTCTAAAATAGCCCCATGATCTTTCCCACCTTTCCCAATTCGGAGCGGGTAGAATGACGACGACGACGAAACAAAAAACCCAAAATTTTTCCCGTCCAAAAACGTACGCCCCAAAACGGGGTTAAAAAGAATTTAGCAAATTTTTTAAAAGCAATACTGTAGTATTTCCCAAGGAAAAAACGTAAGCCCACAGTTACGTAATCGTTTAAATTTAAATATAAAAGTGAAGGCTCCATGGGCATGATCCGCCGTTTGCAGCAAAAAACCCAAAGAATATTTATATTTATAGTTCGGGCCCATTTTTACCCCCTCAATTTTGTTTTGGGTCAAAATTTTAAACCCCTCAATAAAAAACCCGTTTTTGGTATCGGGTTCCTTAAATGTAAAAACCTTTTTTTACTTTTAGCCCCTGGGCAGGGACGAGGTGTTTGCCCAGATTTTAAAAGCGGTTTTGACTGCGCGGGCCCGCCCCCTTAGGATGCTCGGGGTGGGCCCCTCAACGGGATTTAACCGTCGGGGGCTCCACCATGCCGGGGGGGGGAGTTCCCCAGAGCGGAGGGAGGGAGGTGGGCCCGGGAGATCGGCGGGGGGCCCGCACCCAAAAGGCCCGAGGTCGGGGGCCGGCGCCGAAAAATCCCGCCCCACGACGCCGGGGCTCTTTCCGAGGAAAAACCATGCCTGGACAAAAATTGGGGGCCCGGACGTCAAAGGGAGCCCGGGGACCCGTGGCGACGAGGGGCCGGGCCCATGGCGAATCAGAGGGCCAGTTTCCCCAAAAGGGGGGAAGGGTTTACGCCAAAGGAAAATGGTTGGGGGGGTTTTTCCCCGGGGGGGGGCATTGTCGCCGCCGCCCCCCCCCCTTTGTGCCCACGCGAGGCCCGGAGATCTATGGGGTTTCCTTCGGGGGCCCCTAAAATCCCGCGCCGCTTTCGCTCGTCTCCATCTCCCAGGGGGGGGGCTGTTGGACGGCGGGGGAAAGGGGCCCCGGGGGGCGAGCGCTGCCGCGGGGGGGGTAGAGGCCGGGGGCCGGGAAAGGGGGCCGAACGAAAGTGCCTTTTTGCGAACCCACTCGGGTGTAAAGGGGGAAAAAGGGTTTCGAGGGTGTTTCCGCCGCACACGTCAAAACGGTCCCCGCGGGCGGTTTTAGTCCCCCCCCCACCGCCCCACACCCGCGCCGCCCCGCGCGAGGGGTTTTCAGGGGTTTCCCCCCGGGCCCCCGAGGGGGAAAGGATTTTGGAAGCGGCGGAGGCCCGGCGGCAGTCCCCCCCGGGGCCCTTAGGATTGGCTGAAATTTGCCAGGAGGCGGCACCCCTTTTTGGGCCCCCCCCCCACTGTCAGCGGGGGTAAAAACCCCCAAATACTTGGGAACACACCTTGGCTGTTTTCCCAAAAAATCGGCTTTGGGCCCCGGGAAAAAATTGCGCCCGAGACTAAACATACCTTTAGCCCGGGTTTGGGAAAAAACCAGCTAGGAAAAAAAGCCCCCTCCAAAGGGTTTAGGGCGTCAAATTTGTGGGGGGGGCTTTTAGTCCCGGTTGGGTGTTCCCAAAACCGGGGCTAAAGGTTCCCTTTACCCCTATTTGGGTTTGGGGCCCAAAACCCCGGGACTCGGCCCCAACCGGGGGAAAAGATAGGACTTTAGCCCCGGGGGGGTTATAGGGGACCGGGACTAAAGCTTCCCCTATTTGAATTTTTTTCCCCCCACCCCGGACCCCGAGAGGCCTTTTCTTTTTTCTATTCTTGCTTATTTTTGGGTGTTTTCATCTCCTCTTCGGCCTTTGCTTCTTTGTTCACTTCAAAGCCTCCATCGACCGTTTTAAAAGGTTACTTTCTTCAACCTCTCCAGTTTTTAGGGCAAAAATTGGGGGTTTCTTGGTCTTTTTGTGTTTTTTTTTTTTGGGATTTTCACTTTTTGGTTTTTTTTCCCTTTCACTTGCTTGTTTAAATTTTTTGAAGAAGGCAACAAAAACTAGTATTCTATGTATAACCTTTCATTTCTACTTTTGTCTACCACTTTTTTTGGGGTTTAAATTAGTTGAAAATACGTTTTTATAGTGAATTATTAAATGAGGAATTTATGGGGGTTTTCTTGATTTTTATATATATAAAATATGCCCTTGAGCTAAAAATTAATTTTATATTTAAAAATAGAGAAGGTAGCTACCTGAATACTTTAGTTTTATCCTTTGGAAATTTGATGATTTTAGGAAATTTTAAATTTTTTGTTTTTTTTTTTCTTTATTTTAAAATTATGGGGGTTTTTATAAAAATCTAGTTTAAAAATTGATTTTATAGAGAGTGAAGAGGGACCCCTTGTTCGGGGTACTGGCCTTGATCGGGTTTCCCAAAAGAACTAAGGCCAGACCTCCTCTTTTACCTATGGCGAGTGTATGCAAAAAGACTGTGAAAGGGGACCGATTTGGGGAAGGCGGGGGTCAAAAACGGTGGTTTTATAAGTGCCCAAAAGAAATTTGTGGTTATTTTTTTTTGTCACTTCCCTGGTATTTTTTAAATTTTCTACCTTTTAATACGTGATTTTTTTTGTTAAAATTTACTTTTTTTGGAAATTTTTTTTTCATTGGGAAAAGCACTGGATGCCAGGCGGGGTATGGGGGAAGAGTATTTTAAACAGGGTCGTTAAAGGGGCCTACGAAGGCTGATGAGGCGTGAGCTAGCTCAAAAAGTTTGTCGTTGTTGAGCAGACAAATTGTGTTGTTCCCTTTATTTGGGATTGGTCTTGGGGGGATCATTTTGCTCTGAAGTGCATTTTAGGTTTTTGTGTATAGGGCTGTGGTTTTAAAGGTTTCGCTATGTGGGAGGTTTTTCATGGGAGGGGACATTAGTATTTGTGGACTCGGAAAAAAACACATGAGGGTTTTCCCATTTTCTTGTTTTTTTTAATGTAGATGCCCTTTTTCTTTCGGTTTTTTTAAATTTCCCTTTTTTTGCCCAAAAGGGAAAAATTTTAAAATAGGGTTTTGGGTCTATAAGCGGGACGATGACAGCGATTGGATATACAATGTAGATCGCCGCTCCAAAGATTTTCTTTTGATGGCGTTTTTTTGATTTTTAAAGGGGCGGTGAGGAAAAAGTGGGGGGAAAATTTTAATGTTTTTTTCAGACCTTGTGCAAAAATTTTTGGAAGGAATATTTTAGCTAAAAGGGGCCTCTTCATCACATTGTTGATGTCGGGTTTCATGTCAAACTAAATTTTTTGGGGCCCAAGCATGAAAAAAAAAGAATTATGAGGGAAAAGAAGACGAAAAAGAGAAATTGGGGACCCTGACGAATTTTTTTTTTAAATATGGGGGACTTCAATGGACTGTAATGTGGAAGAGAAGAAGGGCGGGGGCCCAGAGGACAACTTCTAAAGATGGGGTTTGGGTTTGAATTCATTCGTGATGCAAAAAGGGAGATGGTAAAAGTGAAAGAAAAAGTAATTTGACCGCTTTCCCTAGCGATCAAAAAAACTACTTCCCGGGGAGCACCGAAGATTGGAAAAAATAATTTGGGGGAAAACATTGGGTTGTACGGGGGAAGGCAAAAAAGGGCCCATATCCGCCCAAGGGCCCTTTTGGGAATTACTCAAAACCCAAAAAAAGATGCTTCCGAACCCTAACAAATTGTTTCCCACTAGGGAACGAAAGAAAAAAAAGGCGTGTCCCCTTTGGGGTTTAAAAAACCCTAAAAAAAAAAAATGATTTTTCTGGGCGGAGGGGAAGGACTTTTGAAAAATTTGGGGATGAATCCCCCGTAGGGAAAGGGTTTTCGGGGTTTATAAGTCAGGCGGGGATGCCCTGGCGAGGTTGAGGGCAAAAAGAGCGTCCTAGGAAAAAAATCCCTCCCCAAAGTTTTTTTGGTATGCCCCTATAAAAACCCGCCAAAAAAGGGGCTGTTCGAAAAAGGCCCATGCAAGTTGTTGCGAGGGAACAAAGAAGCCCCGTAACAGACAACATGTTGGGGGCACCCGCTGAGGGGGTCCCGTGGAGAGCAATTAAATAAAATTCCCGGATTTTGGAGAAAAAGCAAAAAATTTAAAGGTTCGGTTTGAGCCGGAGGGTATGACCCCCTTTTTGGGGGAGAGGGAAATAGTATAGAAATTTGGGCCGGGGTTTTTATCTATGTTCTACAACCTTTTTTCCAGGGTTTCCCTAAAGGGGAAGTTCATTTTGATGTGGTGTGTTTCAAGGCCCCCAAAGCAACCGGGGCAACAGGCATTGGTCTTTTGAGGCCTTATTTGATAAACCTCCAAACTTTTTGGAGAAAAACCGGGTGTCCATTTTGTGGGTGATTTTAAAACGGGAACACTTCGCCCTTGGGGCCCTTAAATGTAGTAATAATAAATGTTTGGGCCCTTGCCCTAAAAAAACTTTCGGGACAACAAAAAAAAGGGTTTTAAATGCATGCAACAGGGTTTTGATGCCCTTGGGATTTTGTATATCTAAAAAAATATCGAAAGGTCTTTGTACCTTTGGCCATGTCATTTTTTCCCTAAAAATCATAAACCCAAAGAAAAAAAGGCAAGCATTGTAAAAGAGAATTTAAACGAACCAAGCCCAAAACCAAAAACTGGAGAGGATGTACTTGATAGGTAAGGGTTGTGCAAGTAGTCTTTAAAAAGGGAGAAGGGGTCGTCCCATTTTTCCAAAAGATGTTGTTTGGACGCTTTTCCCATGGGGGAAGAAAAAGTCCTTTATTTTGGGAGTTTCCCTTTGGCATGCCCTAGATTTTCTCCCACGGCCGATCGATTTGTGACTTGACCAAAAAATGTTTGTGTAAACCCTACTGGTTTATGGGTGTTTTTGGGAAAAAGAAAAAGATAATTTTTGAAGCCGACGGGATTTGGCATGACATGAAAAAACGAGGACAACCCTCCCATCCAGGGAAGACAAAAGGGGGGGGACCCCAATTTTTTTAAAGCGGCTAGTCATTTTTTAAAAAAAGAAAAGAAGGAAACCCAGGTTTGAATTTTTTAAGCAGCATCAAAGCCCCCTTCGGGAAATTTTCCCCAATATAAAAAATTTTAAAATTAAAGGTTCAGGGGAAGGGGGTTTTAAATTTTTAAATTTTTCCCCTGGAAGCCAACGTGTTTAGGGGGAACCCTTTGGGGTTTCCGGTGTTTTTAAGGGGAAATTTCTCCTCCACTTTAGGGGTTGGGGGCCATGTGAAGCCAAAATGTCCCATTCCTCCAATGGCAATTTTCCGGGGGGGGAAAGGCCCCCCTTTTCGGACCCCAAGGGGGAAACCTGGGGGGCCCCAAACTCTACAAGGGGATTTGGGTTTTTGGGGGCCTTTCCCGGGGCCCTTTTGGAGTTGGGGGGGTTTTTTTTTCCTTTCATTTTTTTTGGGGGGGGAACATTTTCCGGGGGGGTTCACCCGGGGTTTCGGGGGGGGGGGATTGGGGGGGTTTTCGGGGGAGGGCCTAAAACAAAGGGGGGGGTTGGGGGGGGGGGGGGGGGGGGGAAGGGGGGGGAGGGGGGGGGCCCGGGGGGGAAAAATAAAGGGGGGGGTTAACCCAAAGGGGCTGGGCCCCAAAGGAAAGGGAAAAAAGGGGGGGCCGGGGGGGGGGGGGGGTTAAAAAAAAGGAAAAAAAAATGGGGGGGGGGGGGAGGGGTAATTGGGGGGTTTGGGGGGGGTTAAATTTTATTAAAAAAAAAAAAACGGGGGGCCAAAAAGGGGGCCCCTGAAAAAAAGGGAGGGAGGGGGGGACAAAAAGGGGAAAAAAAAGGAACATGGGGAAAAAACAACTATATCGGTACGGAGGAGTTTTTTCAAAAAAGCCCCTTACACAGTTCTTCAAAAATCCCCCCGTGGTTGAGCCGTATTTTAAAGGGTACCCCAAAAAGGGTTCTAAAACCCCAAATTTTTTGGGGAAAATGAGTTTTGGAAATTAAAGGGGTGACACAAAATAAAAATCTTTCGGCTTTTTGGTTTGGGCAAAAAAAATTTTTTGGCGATGCCCGTATTGATGCCCAACGGTAATTTGTTGGCTAGAAAAACCATAATGGCCCACCCTCCTTTACCAACCCTTTACGAGATAAAAGGGGAATTTTTTTTCACGGTAGCCCAAGAAAAAAAGGAGCCCCAACCAATCAGTGGTGTCCGCTTAGTTCCCCTTGGGCCCCCAAATGGAAAAGGAAAATTAAAATTATTTGGGCCGAGCATATTTGGGTTTTGGGGGAAATAACTATGCACCAAATTTTTAAAGCCCTTTGTTTAAGTGTCTTTGGGTTTAAAGTTGACGGAGGGGGGGTAACAAATTGACAAGGATTAGGGGGATGAAAAACAGGGGGCCCTTCGACATATTGGGGGTTCCCAAGACGAACCATTGGGCCTTTGGGTTGCTAATGTGAATCGGGGTTTTCTTTTTGGTAAAAGAATGTCTACAAAACCCAAAAAAAGGAAAAAATCGTGAAAAAATCAATTAATGACCCCAAGAGTACTAGTTCTTTCGGGGAAAAAGAAATTTTTGGGGGAATTTGGGGGACAACTCAGAATTTTTCGAACTTTACAAAAGGGATGCCCAAATTTTGGCCCCTTTTAGTGTGCCCAAAGCCCAAAAAGATAATTATAAATCCCGGGGGACACTCGGGTTTTAACGACTTTTGGTCATGCCCAAGGGGTTTTTATGTAAAGAAGGTCACTAATGGGGCCCGCTTATGTAGCTAACTTAGGGGTTTTAAAGGGGCGATCAAAGTGATATGTGTATTGGTCATTTTGTTAAGTTTTTAAATAAATGAAGATCTACATTTGTTTTTTGGTCAATTTTGTATTTAGTGACTAAGTAATTTTTTACTAATACTTCCCTTTTTAGTCATTACTGACTTTAATTTAATATTACATTTGTCAGGGAAAAAATTTTAGTTCTTAAAAAAACAAAATCTCTCCCTAAAAAAATTTAAAAACCTTTTGTGAGATTTGCATGTTTTTTTTGCTAATGTCTACTAACACTTCCCCAATAGAAAAATTTTAAGTACATAAAAAAAATAAAAATTTTATGGGTTTTAAAATCCGGGATTCAAAAGTTTTTTTATAGGGTCATTTGTGTCTCTTTTTAAAAATTTCCCATTAATGGTAAACTTATTTGTACATAAGGGGACAAAATTTAAAGGTTTAAAACAAAAGATTTAACGTTAAAAAAAAAAGCAGAAAAATAATTTTGTTTTGTAACCCAAAAATTTTAGTTTTTTTTTAAATTTAAAAATTTTTCTTTTGCATTTTAAAAAATAATTTTAATTTTTTTTAGTTACATTTATATTTGTATTATTTAAAAGGTAAAAAAATTTTATATTAACATTTTTTAGTGTATAAAAAAGCAAAAAAAATACAATTGGGTTTTTTTTAAAAAAAAAAAATTTGCCCCTGTATTTTTAATTTTTTTATGAAATTTTCAAGAGCTTTGAAACAATTTTATATAAAAATTTAAAATATATTCAATACCAAAAAAAATATAAAAAAAAAAACCCCCCCAAAATTGGGTTTGGCGCCCCCAAAAAAGAAAGCTTTTAGCCGCGGTTGGTATTACCCAACCGGGGTAAAAGACCCTTTGCCCCCCCCCCCCCCCCCGGGTTGGGTATTTCCCAAGCGGCTAAAAATCGACCTTTAAACCCCCGGGTTTATAATACCAAATGCGGCTTAAAAGGGCCCCCCTACCTATAAAGCCCCGCCCCCTCCTCCTTCCTCCTTAAAGATCTTCCCCTCCCCGACGTAATTTTCCGCCGGGGGTGCTGCTGTCGTGCCCCCGGGCGGCCCCCCAAACCCCCGTGGCCACGCGTTCCATCCTGCCCCGGTCGGCCCCGGTCCCACTCCCCAAACTCCCCCCCAAAGAGCGCCGGGCCCCCGCTCCCCTGCTGCCGGTTCGCCCCCGGGCCCCCGCGCCCTTCCCCCCCTCGCCCCCGGGCCGCCTCGGTCCCCCAGTCGACGAGCGCCCCCGCCCCCGGCCCCCGCTGCCGTAGTTGTCACGCCGCTGCCCGCGGTTACGTCAGGGGGGCCCGGGGGGAAGAGAGGGAGAAGGGAAAGGGGGAGGAAGAGAAAGGGAAAAAAGGCCCGAAAATTTGAAGGAAAAGAAAGGGCGCCGGAAGAAAAGGAAAAAAGGTAAAGGGGGAGAAGGAAGAAGAAAGGGGATGAAAAAAGAAAAAAAAAAAAAAAAGAAAAAAAAAAAAAAAGGAAAAAAAAAAAAAAAAATTTTTTTAAATGGATTTTTTTAGAAAAAAGGAAAAATTTAAATATTATAATATATTATTAGTTTTTTGTTTTAAACCCCTAAATTTTATAAATATACTTTTTTTTCCCAGGGGGGTCCCAGGGAGGACATCGAGGAGGAAAAAGAAAAAGAAAAAGAAAAAGAAGAAGAAGAAGAAGAAGAAGAAGAGAAGAAGAACAAAACAACAAGAAGAAGAAAAAGAAAAAATGATGAAAAATTTAAAGGTGAAATTTTTAGGTTTTGGATTTGTTAGAAGGAAAAATTGACCCTTCCCTTATTGCAAAAAAAAACATGTATATATATGATTTTATAGATGGATTTGTTAGAGAAAATTTCATATTGAACTTTTAATTTTCCTTTTTGCTAGAAAAAAAGTATTATATGATTTGTATATTAAAGGATTTGTTAGGAAAAATTGAAATTATTATTGTAGCTAGTTTTAAAAAAAATTTTATATATTTTGATTTGATAGATATTTGTTAGGAATTTTTGAATTCCATTTTTATTGCTTTGTAAACTGTTTTATAATTTTACCTAACCCCCCAAAACTAGACACATGTTTAGGGTTTACAAACCCCAAATGTCTACCCTAAACCCCCAAGGGTCTAAAATATTTTCGGGTTTCCCAAATGTTACCCCGCCCCAATAAACCCTTTTTTACACACACACATAAAAGGGGATTTATCTTTTTTTTTGTTTGTTTAAAGTGGGATTTTTGTTTTTTGGGAAAAATTTATTTTGGGCTACCCCAAACCCTTTAAAACCCCCCACAACACACCCAAAAGGGTTTCTAAATCTAAGTGTCAACCCTTTAAACCCCAAATTCACACCACACACTAAGTGTTTTCTAAACCCCAAGTGTTAAAACCCCTTGATATAATCCTAATGTTTACCTAAACCCTTAAACCCCTTTTTTTACACCACAAAACTAAGTGTTTACCTAAACCCCCAAATGTCTAAAATTTTACCAAAATTATTGGGTTTTCTTTAAATTTTTTCACTTTTTTGGGGGGTGTTAACATTGCTTGTTTCGATTTAAAACCCCGCATAAGGGCTAAACCCCTTTTAAAAATTTTAGTTGCAGAAAGAGGACACCGGGAAAGACAACATGGAGGTTTTTTTGTTTTTTTAATGGGTCAAAGGTTTTACACTTTAAAAGTTTGTTATTTTACACCAATAAGTAGATGAAGAAGTCAGTACTTTGTGCAAGGAAAGTTGAGCAAAAAATACGTGCAAGAAAAAGTTTTAGAGGGGATTTATGTTTCAATCTCTTGTGTTATGAAAATCAAATATAAATTTAAATTTTTATAATTTTTTTTAAAAGGGTTTTTTTGGGTTTAAAACATTGCTGTCTTTCATCAAAGACAATTGGGGAAAAAGAAAAAAAAAACGAGGCCGAAGAAACTATTTGGGGGGGGGGGTTTATCCGGATTTTACAAGGAAAAAGGGGGGAAATACTTGGACCAAATTTCCATTGGGTTTGCCAGAAACTTTTGGTTATTTTTAGGGGTAGGTTTCCCGGAGGGGTCATGAATGGCGGCAAAAGGGAAAAGGGCTTTTGAAATTGTTTTTTTTCTTTATGTGACAAGGAAAATAATTTTTGGAAGAAATCCTTCAAAATTTCTTCCCCGATACAGGAAAATGAAACTTTGAAGGGGAGAGTTTGGGACGGGGGTTTTTGAAGAAAATGGGAAACAATTTAGGGTGGGAAAAAAATTGCACACCGAAAATTTTTCAAGAAGAACCTTATCCGATTTCAACAAAAAGGCCCACGTTTAAGTTGAGCCCTTTTGGGTGATTTGTAGTTTCAAGGGAAACCGAAAAATTTGGGGGGAAAAACCCAGCGTAAAGAACCAAAAAGAATGCCCGAGAAAAGCAATACCACCATCATTGGGATGGGTGGCTACTTTTTTGCAATTTCCTTTAAATGGGAAAAAAATTTGAAGAGGACTTTAAGCTTGGGGAATCCCAACCAGAATCAAAGGGAACTGGTCTGGGGGCGTGGTAAGTTTGGGGGTTTTTTGGTCTTGGGGGGGCTTTGACCCAGACCCCCCCGGAGATTAAGTTTTTTCGAAGGGTCAAGAAGAGCAAAGAAACCGGGGTTTCGCTAACTTTGAGGGAAAAGGAGGGATGGTCACCAGATAGAGATAGGGGTGAGGAATATGCCCCGGGGATTTTGGAACCCCGGTGGTGCGAATGAGAGGTCATGGGCGTGCGGGAAGCATGGGTTCCCCCCCAAGACAAAGAACATATAGAAGGCAGAGGGAAGGGGAAGGAAAAAAAGGGGGGGGGGGGAGGGGGAAACTAGAAATTAGATTTTTCGCAAATGCTTAGTGAAGCACGTGAAGCAGCTTTTCAAGCAAAAAGGGGCCCGGGAAAAGAAAATTTAAGTGAAATGAGCGAGGAAATAAAGGGAACTGGGGTTAGCAATTTAGCCCAATGCAAAAATATAGATCAGTTCCCGGGAAGTCAACTTTAGCCCCTCAGCTCAGGTTTAAAAGCCCGTTTTGCTTCCCTGGAAGTGCCCAAACCCGGGGGATGATGAAAGTACGCTTCCCGTGGTTTTACATCACAGAAACCCAATTTCACCCCTGTGAGCTGCACATTCCAGAGGGGGTACCAAAAAATCATGGGGGCTACCCGGGGTTTTTATCTTTTCCCATCGAACCCCACGAAGGAAAAACCAATTTTTTTTGATTTTTGGGGCAAAAATAAGTGGATATGTCGATCTCGGTGGTTTTGGGGTTCAAAAAGGTCATCGCAATGTTTGTTGACATTGAAGGGGGGTGGGTGGGGAGGGCGACTTTTGGGCTTGGGGGAAGACATTTTTTTGTTGGCACAAGCGCCCAAAATTCCTTTTTTCCCCGGGGGGGATTTCCCCCTATTTTTTCCCCGCCGCCCCCTCCTGTCATCCTAGGTTTCGAATAAATGAATTAATCCCCAGCCTTTTTTTTACAAAATTTGTATTGGCTTAAATAGCGATCCCTTTTTTTCAAAAATCGTTTTTTTTCACTGCAGGATCACCCCGAGACCTTTAAATCACCTTCATCACCTGTGGTCAAGTGTTGCGAGGGGGTTTTGGTGAAAACGGAAAGTTTTCGTCCCCAAAAACCCCCCCCCAAGGGGGGTCTCCCTTTTCTGAAACCGGCCCCCCGCCCCACGCGTTTTCCAAGCCCAAATCGGCCCCCTCGCCTCCGCCCTTCTCCAAGCCGAAAAAAAGGGGCCCCTGCCCCCACGAGGGGCTCCAATGCCCAAAATGGCCCATCGGGCCCAAAAAAGGGGGACCGCCACAAAAGCAAAGGTGTCGGTTGCCAACCAAAAAACAAAAAAGGCAAAACTACAAGGAAAAATTAAGATTCCCTTTGAAACTTTCGTATGAGGAAAATGAGAAGAATAGACGCTTTTAGAAAAAGGCCTGTGAAAATTTCATGAAAGTGGAAGGGGCGACCCTAAAATAAGGAAAGAAAATAAAAAATGTTTTCTTACATCAATTTAGCTTTAAAGGCCCGGGGGTGGGGAAGGGAAAAAAAGGAAATCTATGTTTAAAGCTCAGAAGAGTTCTTTCCCCTATCGGACTATGACCGCACTCTTTAAAAAGGCCAAATTTAGAGGAGAAAAATTAAAAAAGGAAGGCCCGAGAAGGGTGTCCCCCAGTCGGGGGGAAAAACGGGAAAAAATCAGTGGGCCCCCCTTGTTGTTGGGAATCAATAAGGTTCCCAAATGAGCGTGCTAGAAGAATACCGTGGCCCCCAAAGGGCCAAATTTCGTGGGATGAAAGATTTTTTTTTTAGGAGGTTTGGGCTAAACCGGGGGCCCAATTTCTAGGAAATGCATCCCCGAAATGATGTAGCGATGGTGGGGAAGGGGAAATTATGTCCCTGGGAAGTCTGTTAAAAACCCCCTGGCCCTAAAGGGAATTGGTACGCCCAAATTTCAAGGTTACTCGTGGTAATGGTGGGGATGTACCCAAAAACCCCGATGACGTGCAATTTTTTTTTTTTGTCAGAATTTGACAGAAAATTTTTTCCAGGGCGAGACCTTATATTGTTTGTAAAAGTGAGGTCCACCCAAATATTGGGAGATGGACGCTTAGACAAATTTGATGAGCTGTCGTTGTAAGTGATATTTTTTTAGTAATCGGAATATTATTGAAAATGTTTTAGTAAATTTAAAATATCCTAAACCTATTATAAAGATTCTTGATTTTTTTTGCTCAAACGCAATGGAGCACGGGGTATTTTTGGGTTTTATTGATCCATCTTTTATTTTCGGAAACCAAAACACTCCCCGCGATCAATCTGGGGGGATATACTTTGCGAGTCCCCCGGGGTATGCAAAAGAACATTTCAGACCAAAAAGTATGTGTAGTATATATAAACATCCATTTTTTTTATTTTTGCTATTAAAAATTTATGTATTTAAAAATTTGTTTCTTTATAATAAAAATTAAACGCTTGTTTCAACAAGTTTTTTAAAAGCCGCCCAAAAAATTAAAGACACTTCGGATTTTTTTTTTGAAAAAGGGGAAAACCAAAGGCATTTTAAACCCCCGAAAAAACCACTAAGCCAAACAAGAAAAATCTTATGATATTTAAGGGGGAGAGGGGTTGTGTTTTAAGTCAAAAACCCCAAGGATAATGATGAAAAATTTTTGGGGGGGATATATTATATATTATACTTATTAAGGTGTTATTTTTTAAACTCATAATTTGAAAAATTTTATAATGGTTTTAAACATTTTTGCAGCGAAAAAATGTTTAAAAAGGGAAAAAATCACACATTTAATACCTTTTTTTTAAAAAAACCCAAGGGGGAAAAAGGGTACCCCCCGGGGCCGCCTGGCCCCTGAGACCCTTTACCCCCCGGTTTGGGTTTTCCAACCGGACTAAAGGGGTTTGCGGGGATCCAAGGGGGTTCAAGTACTTGAAAGCATATCAAAAAAACAAATATGATTGCCCGGCGGATTTTCCCTTATTCTTCCCAGGTTTTTTTCGAAACTAGTTTTTTTTTGGGGGAAAGTCGATGGTTCTTTTTTTTTCCTTTTAACCAAAAAAATGGCATGAAGTTTTTTGGGGAAGAAAGAAAAAGCGGGGCGAATTTTTTTTCTTAATTCCATAAATTAAAAAAATTTAAATGGGTTTTCACATCTATTAATAAAAAAAATTAGGTTTTTTTTTTTTGACTTTTTAAACCCCACAACCGGAAAAAAGCCCCTTACAGCCCGGGGGTTAAAAACTGGTTTTTTAAAGTGATTCAACTCGGTCAAAAAAAACCCTTTTCCCCCCTCAAATGCAAAGTAAAGGTTTTGACATTTGATGTCCGGTTAGCGATTTGTTTTTAGGGTTAAATTTTGAAAAAACACAAGTTGGAGGTAAAAGTGATTAATTTTTATTTTTATATATTTTAAAAATTTAATTTTTATATATATATATTTATTTACCATCGCAAGTCGTTCCGCCCATCCGCGCCAGAGTCCAGGGGAAACCGGGGGGGTTTGCCCCCGCACGGGAGACCCTAAAAAACCCCCGGGGGCCCCCCCAAAAACCCCCCAAACTAAAAAACTAGTGCTAGGGTTTTTCCGGCGTTTTGGGGGGTCAGGGGAATATTTGGGGGGGAGTTTTTTTGTCACCAGACCGGGGTTTGGGCCATGCTCCCCAAGGGTTTGTCCCATCCTCCCGTCAAAATTGTCATCGCCCATCGTCCTTTCAAAAAATTTTTGAGGAAAATTTACGACCACCAAAAATTTCCCCCCCCTGTTATCTGGGCCATCTCACCCCCCCGTGGGGACCTTCCTTCCCCCTTTCCCACTCAAAAGGGGCCCCAGCGGAAAAACCCGTCAAATTAAAGGAGGGGGGGGGGGGGGGGGGGGGGGGGGGGGGGGGGGGGGGAGATAAGAATTTGAGCGCCGGCCCGCCCGCCTCGGCGGGTTAAAAGGGGGTCTGTGGGCCCCTTTTGGGACTTGTAAAACCGGCCGGTTACCAACAAGCTTCGCCCAGAATCAGGGGATGTGCAACAGGGGAAAGAAAATTTCATGCGCGCATGCAATAATTAAAAGGGAATTCTTGTGACGTACACGCAGCCGCAAGGTGAATTTGCCCTGGACTTCAGTGCGCCGCGCGTGCCGGGTACTAGACGAGGCATCACCATTCAGGATATTGGTGCTTGCGGTTGCGGTAGGAGTGGATATGATGCATCGCGTGTCTATAGCAGAGACCGGCCGGAGAGCTCAAGTCTCCGTAGCTAGCGCGCTAGCAATGGCTTCCGGCTGCCAGCATCACGTTGGGGTTGGACGAAGCAGTGGGGACGGGCCGGGGCGCCGGCCGGGTAGATCGAGGCCCACATTCGTCACAAAAACAATAATTGTCCATGCATTGCCGAGGATCGAGCCGAGGCGATTACAAACGCATATTTTTCAATCCAACCTATGTAATCTTTAGCCTGTGTGTTTTATAATGGTATATTCGGCCTTAAAAACCAGCCTTCCAAACAGGTAAAGGTATTTTGTTTAATGGAGGCCCAAAACGATACGCACCACGTATGGGGTCTTCGCCTGTTGGCCCACAACCGCTTCCCTGGACCTGGACTAACTAGCTAGCGGACATGTCACATATAAAAATGGGATGTCAGGCCGAATGAGGCTGCAAGACTGCAATCACGGCGACACACAAAACCGATCTTATAACACTGAAAAAAAAATAGGCAAAGACTTCTTTCCGTGCGTCCGTTTTTACAGAGACCGCACGACCACACACTCATTCACGAGTCCGCCACACCCGTGGTCTTCCACCTCCGTTCCCTCCCTCTCTCTCGCGCCTGCGGCCCCACGCGACCTCAGCTCCTTCCAAACGACGACCTCCTCCGGCGAGCCCGCGCACCACCGCATCCCCGTCCCCGTGCCCGCTCCCCATCACTACTAGAGTAAGGCTTTTAACCCTGGTTGTCGAGGGTCTTTAGTCCTGGTTGGTGGAACCGAGGCTAAAGGTCCTCCCAGGATTTTTAAAAAAATAATGCTTCTCATCTGCGAGAAGCATGAGATTCGAACCCAGGACCTCATGCATGCCTCGCGCGTAGCTAACCATCCCACCTACACAACACATCTTTCAATAAATTAGTCACTTCACTTTTGAACCATACGACGAGGGGCCTTTAGTCCCGGTCGAGAACCCTTTAGTCTCGGTTGAAAACACCAACCGGGACTAAAAACTCTATCTTTAGTCTCGGTTGGTAACACCAACCGGGACTAAAGATCTATTAGTCCTGGGCGCAAAAAAATTTGAGACTAAAGCTCATTTTGGACATCGACGAAATGTTTGTTTTCTAGTAGTGCATCGTCTCCCTGAGCCAACCATGGAGGATCCGGCGGATCCAGCCACCGCCATGGCGGATCCGGTGAGGTAGGTGCTCTTCTTCTCCTCCGCGTTAGAGTTACGGCGAGCTCTCCCTCCCTCCTTCTCAAATCCTGGCGGGCTTAGAAGAAAAGGATGTTTAGGGAGGAAGGCCAGCCGGGCGGTTTAGGGGGCCTACCAGCGGTGGATGGCGGCCGGGCTAGGTTGGGGCGGGGGGGGGGGGGGGCGCCATGGCCAAGGCAGCGGCGGGAAGGGAGGCGCCGCGGCGAGCTAGATTTTCCATAAGGATAGAAAAGGTAAGAAATAAAGAAATTTGAAAAAGATAAGAAAAGATAAAAGTATAGGTACAGGAAAATAGCAAGATTCAAGGTTATCTCAGCAAACCGTCTTTCTCCCCGACAACGGCGCCAGAAATGCTGGTTGATATTTGTTAACGTAGACAGAGAAATCACTAGGAAGTAATCCGCAAGCGCACGGATACCGTTGAGCACTTCACCCGGGAGATAGTCTAGAGTATCGTTATTTGTTTTTCCGCAGGGAGAAAGGGTGCATCTGACTAACCAAATCTATGCTAGTAACCCTTAGGCTACAAACAAGGTGATCTTGATATAAGCGATTAGAGAAGATCGCAACTGTAGTCTCGTTCTAGTCTATATAAGATATGATCTATTATTTTATTGGGGAGAACCATCGTGAGAAGAGACACCTTAGAGGATGCTTAACACGCGGCCTATGAAACCTTATCGGTCCTTCTAACGGGATTGTGGGTTCCAAAGGTATCTACGGAATTGTCACTTTGTGAGCTACTACCACAGATCCGGCTAGATAGGGGATATCTATAAGAATTTGCAGCCGCCGGCCCGCCCGGCCTCGGTCGGGGTTAAAAGGGAGTCTGTGGCCCTGTTTGGCAGCTTCGTAAAACACGGCCGGTATACCAACAAGCTTCGCCCAGAATCAGGGGATGTGCAACAGGAGAATGAATTTGCATGCGCGCATGCAATAATTAAGGTAATATCTTGTGCACGTACACGCAGCCGCAAGGTGAATTTGCCATGGAGCTGTCAGTCGCGCCGCGCGCTCGCCGGATACTAGCTACGAGGCATCACCATTCAGGCATATTGGTGCTTGCGGTTGCGGTAGGAGTGGATATGATGCATCGCGTGTCTATAGCAGAGACCGGCCGGAGAGCTCAAGTCTCCGTAGCTAGCGCGCTAGCAATGGCTTCCGGCTGCCAGCATCACGTTGGGGTTGGACGAAGCAGTGGGGACGGGCCGGGGCGCCGGCCGGGTAGATCGAGGCCCACATTCGTCACAAAAACAATAATTGTCCATGCATTGCCGAGGATCGAGCCGAGGCGATTACAAACGCATATTTTTCAATCCAACCTATGTAATCTTTAGCCTGTGTGTTTTATAATGGTATATTCGGCCTTAAAAACCAGCCTTCCAAACAAGGTAAGGTATTTTGTTTAATGGAGGCCCAAAACGATACGCACCACGTATGGGGTCTTCGCCTGTTGGCCCACAACCGCTTCCCTGGACCTGGACTAACTAGCTAGCGGACATGTCACATATAAAAATGGGATGTCAGGCCGAATGAGGCTGCAAGACTGCAATCACGGCGACACACAAAACCGATCTTATAACACTGAAAAAAAAATAGGCAAAGACTTCTTTCCGTGCGTCCGTTTTTACAGAGACCGCACGACCACACACTCATTCACGAGTCCGCCACACCCGTGGTCTTCCACCTCCGTTCCCTCCCTCTCTCTCGCGCCTGCGGCCCCACGCGACCTCAGCTCCTTCCAAACGACGACCTCCTCCGGCGAGCCCGCGCACCACCGCATCCCCGTCCCCGTGCCCGCTCCCCATCACTACTAGAGTAAGGGCTTTTAACCCTGGTTGTCGAGGGTCTTTAGTCCTGGTTGGTGGAACCGAGGCTAAAGGTCCTCCCAGGATTTTTAAAAAATAATGCTTCTCATCTGCGAGAAGCATGAGATTCGAACCCAGGACCTCATGCATGCCTCGCGCGTAGCTAACCATCCCACCTACACAACACATCTTTCAATAAATTAGTCACTTCACTTTTGAACCATACGACGAGGGGCCTTTAGTCCCGGTCGAGAACCCTTTAGTCTCGGTTGAAAACACCAACCGGGACTAAAAACTCTATCTTTAGTCTCGGTTGGTAACACCAACCGGGACTAAAGATCTATTAGTCCTGGGCGCAAAAAAATTTGAGACTAAAGCTCATTTTGGACATCGACGAAATGTTTGTTTTCTAGTAGTGCATCGTCTCCCTGAGCCAACCATGGAGGATCCGGCGGATCCAGCCACCGCCATGGCGGATCCGGTGAGGTAGGTGCTCTTCTTCTCCTCCGCGTTAGAGTTACGGCGAGCTCTCCCTCCCTCCTTCTCAAATCCTGGCGGGCTTAGAAGAAAAGGATGTTTAGGGAGGAAGGCCAGCCGGGCGGTTTAGGGGGCCTACCAGCGGTGGATGGCGGCCGGGCTAGGTTGGGGCGGGGGGGGGGGCGCCATGGCCAAGGCAGCGGCGGGAAGGGAGGCGCCGCGGCGAGCTAGATTTTCCATAAGGATAGAAAAGGTAAGAAATAAAGAAATTTGAAAAAGATAAGAAAAGATAAAAGTATAGGTACAGGAAAATAGCAAGATTCAAGGTTATCTCAGCAAACCGTCTTTCTCCCCGACAACGGCGCCAGAAATGCTGGTTGATATTTGTTAACGTAGACAGAGAAATCACTAGGAAGTAATCCGCAAGCGCACGGATACCGTTGAGCACTTCACCCGGGAGATAGTCTAGAGTATCGTTATTTGTTTTTCCGCAGGGAGAAAGGGTGCATCTGACTAACCAAATCTATGCTAGTAACCCTTAGGCTACAAACAAGGTGATCTTGATATAAGCGATTAGAGAAGATCGCAACTGTAGTCTCGTTCTAGTCTATATAAGATATGATCTATTATTTTATTGGGGAGAACCATCGTGAGAAGAGACACCTTAGAGGATGCTTAACACGCGGCCTATGAAACCTTATCGGTCCTTCTAACGGGATTGTGGGTTCCAAAGGTATCTACGGAATTGTCACTTTGTGAGCTACTACCACAGATCCGGCTAGATAGGGGATATCTATGAGTATCCTAGCCCAAACACCACGTTTACGCTAAAGATGATTACTCTACCCTCTACGCGAAGAGAATAAAGTAAACTCACAAACCAAAGAATAATAAACAGGGAACTTACTAGAATTAGAACTCGAATTACCGAAGAAATCCTAGGAGCAAGCCTCGGGTTAGGAGTCTTGATCCCGTCGATACAAACTGGAGAGGAGACACCGACAGGCCGGGCTTCCTCCAATCCACACCTCCACTCTAACTCTCTCAATCTAGAAGAGTAAACTCTAATCTCACATGTATGCTAAGCCCTAGAGAATAGATCCGTGAGGGATCTTCTCTGAAAAATATGCAAATGAATAATGGATTATGGATTTCCTTTAGCCAGAGGGCAGGGGTCCTCCTTATATAGCCCCCTCAAATGATCGTCAGCCGTCGGATCAAACTGACCTTAATGGATGGTGTAGATGTAACCTCAAAGGCGGTGGAGAGTGGCCCCACAAGGCAGAGGCCCATTAGAGCTTGACCTAGGGCGGCCGCCCCAGGGGTTAGGGCAGGCGCCCTGCCCCTGGGCCCATTTGGCCTCTGGTTTTTTCCCGAGCCTTCTTGACCCTTCTAGAGTATTCTTTTTCATGCGGAGGTGTTATGTGTCTATGTAATCCGTACATGTGGGCCTATTTTGCTCTTTTGCAGTTGTCTCCCTGCAGAAACAGATAAACACCAAAACTCGTGGAATTCTGTCAGTTAAAACCCTATATCTAGGTAGTGTGTTGCAAATATATCCTTTCTTCTGCTTAGTTAACACTTAGAATTGATACTTATGAGGTGTCAACACATGCGCACGGCCGTGCGTGCATTAGTCGCCTCCAAAAAAATAAGCTCTTATTTAATTGGGTAAAGACTTAAAAACACACAAGCGTTTTTTAAGCCAACAGCATGCTCACCCGCATTTTCTCCCCACACGCGGATTCAACCTCCCCTGCCTCTCTCTCTGCCTGGAGACCTGCGAGTCCTCGACCATGGTGACGGTGGCGGCGGCTCCGTGCCCGGCGAGCTCCGGCCCGCATCTGCCTCCCACAGCCTTCTCGCGCTCTACTGCCTCCCTGTGCTGACCATGGCGGACAACGGCGGTGGATCCACGCGAGGTAGGTCTCTTGGATCTCTGGTCTAGGGTTTCGGCGAGTTTTCCATTGTCTTCCTCAACTCCGGCGGGTTTAGAAAAGGAAGGGGGGTTAGGGAGGAAGGTCGGCCTGGCGGTGGGGATACCGGCGGGCGGATTAGGGGCCCTGCTGGCGGTGGATGGCGGCCGACAAGGTTGAGGCGGGGGCACCATGGCCAAGACGACGGTGACGTGGGCGTGGGGAGGGGAAGAAGGTGGCGCCGCGGGCGAGCTAGGGTTCCGCCGGAGCTCCACGACGGTGGAGCTCTGGCGAAACCCTAGCTCGCCGCGGCGGGGGCGAGGGTGAGGGCGCCGGAGTCGACGACAAAGAAACTCTGCCGGTGGACGGATGTGCGACTGTGCGTGCGCACGGCCTAACGCACGGCCGTGCGTGCGTTAGTTGCGTCCATATATAGCAAGCATTATCCATATATATGGACTTGAGAAAGAGAACTTATCAATCAAGAACAAATAAAAACCTTATTGAGCCACGGGTCAAATTATATCGGTCTTTCACCTCCTTTGAAATTCGCCACGTTAATAATAGTAAATAGATTGGTAAACTTTGCGGCTCGATCATATCTACGTGCAGCATGCATATGCTAGCTTCTTCCTCTTTGTTGCATGCTTCTCTTCCTCGTTGCAGACTTAGCTTATGTGTGGTCGTCTGATCCTCCTACTTTCTTGCAGCGTGTTGTCTGCTTTCAGATTGTGTAATGAAGCGTTTGTTCTTTAAAAGAAAGACTTTTACAAGTATATTTCATTTTAGTTGCAGCTGCAACTAGCTAGCTAGTACGTACACGTACCGCTGATGACTTCTAAAATTTGGTCGACGTACGTCGACCATTATCACGCTTTGTTAGAACTTGAAAACCGCGTGGACGATCAAATGGCCATGCATGCAAAACTGGTCGCACACGTAAGAAGATACTTTGATGTATATGTTTACAATGCATGGAAATTCTCAACAAGCAGCTTAGCCGCTTAGCTAGTCGTCTCAGCCCACCCGTACGTGCATGATGAAGGAGTATCATCAGCTAGAAGCTCATCGTATGTTCTAATAAGAAGAGTTATTAGGATGCCGTTCATATATTTATATATATATATATATATAGGGTGAGTTTTTTATTCTCCTGCGTGTATCTACTCCTACCATATATAGACAGGACGGTAACGGCAGAGGGGTTAATTGGATTTGTATGCGGTGGAACCCGTTACTTAATTTACTGCTAGAATCTCGGTAGTGTGGTGGCCAGCGATTTTCAATTGTTTATAATTAAATTATTAACTATTAGAGTATGTATTCATACTAGTTTGCAGAAGGACGTACATACGTTCTTATTTATTTTGAAGTATATGTATATACTTCTTTACAAGAGACACTAGTATAAAACAGTTCTAAGCATGCGGTGACCTTTTATTTGTACTAGCGGTTTGAGTTATCATGCGCCAGTGTAAATGATTCGTACGGTCCGAGCTACGAACCGCCAGTGTAAACTGATTTACACTGGCGGTTTATCTAAAATAACCGCCCGTGGAAATGGCGTATTTCCACTGGCGGTTCATATAAGTCAACCGTCACTGTAAATCGATTTACACTGGTGGTTAACTTAGCTGAACCACCTGTGGAAATGCGCCATGTCCACAGGCGGTTATTTTAGGTAAACCGCCAGTGTAAATCAGTTTACACTGCCAATTGGCTTAAGCAACCACCAGTGTTATTCCTGTAGCTATATATACCCTTCTTCCTCCCCGAGAAATCCTGTAGCTCGCAGCCAATTTCCATTGGAGACGATTTTGGAGGTCCATATTTCTTCAAATACAAAGGGAGAGGTTTTGATCTTCATTTTTGGAAGGAGGTTGCTAAGAAAGGTTAGTTTATGCCTCTCTTGCCGCATTTGGTCCATTCCTTGCTCAATTTGAGTCCCTTTTTGGATCTAGGGTTTCACCATGAGTGAGAGAGAAGGGTAGCTAGGATATGGGCAAGATTTTGTGAAATGTTTATATTTAATATGGTTAGATGATGCCTCTCCACTCTCCCTACTCATGTTTTGTTGTCAATTTAGTTTATCCAAGATTTTTTTAGTTGTATGTATATGGCTATAGCCATCAATGGTATGTTCTGTAGAGAGCAATATAGGTTCATTTACTTAGTTTTTTTTCTTTATTTGCATAAATTGTTCCATGAATTGTTTTTTGTGTGTTCATACGTAGAGAGCAATATGTTTTTTTTGTTAGTTCTCTAATAAAGTAGGTTAATTATTTAGTGTATTTTCTTTATTTCTCAAATTATTTCATGAATTGTTTGTTTGTGTGGTGAGACAAATGTATGTTTAAAAATTAAACCTTCTGATAAACCCTATACTTAATCATATCCCTTCTTCCTCTCCGATAACTCTTCTAGCTTGCAGTCAACTACCATTGAAGATGTTTTTGGAAATCCAGATTTTTAAAATACAATTGGAGAGGGTTTGATATTCATTTTTTGGAAGGAGGTGCTAGCAAAGGTTAGTTTATCTCTCTCTTGCATCCTTTTATTCATTTTTGCTCAGTTTGAGTAACTTTTTGGAGCTAGGCCTATGGTTTCAAATTTTAGCATACAATTAATTCATTATATTTTTGTACAGGTACGATGGAGAGGTCATTATGGATGTATGAGTTGTCAAGACTAGATCCATCATACTTACCAGAAGTGCATAAGTTTGTTGACGCTGCTAAGAACCATGCTCGCAGAACAAAGATGAAGCACATACATTGTCCATGCATAGACTGCAAAAATGTTGTTGTATTTGATGACACACAAACAATACTTTCTCATCTAGTCTGTCGGAGGTTTGTGAAGGATTACTTGATTTGGACAAAGCATGCAGAGGGTAGTTCTGCGCATTATACAACAGCAAACACTGCAGATATTGATGTTGATCTACATATGCTTGTTGACGGGTTCCAGTTCATACACGAGACACAACAACCTTTTCCTGATCATGGTTTTGATGGAGCAAATGAAGGTGAGGTCCTGCCAGATATGGCTGCGGAAGATGCAGAATTATTAGAGGCATTGTTGCATCGTCATTTAGATGACCCTTCAATGTTCTTCATGAAAGGTATGGATTCCCTGAAGAATGCAGCAAAAGAGTCTTTGTATGATGAGTCTAAGGGTTGTACCCAAGAGTTTACGACGTTGCGTTTTGTGATTAAGTTGTTGATGTTCAAAGCTAGATATGGTTTGTCTGATGCTGGCTTTGATGCGTTCTTGAGTATTATCGCAGACATGCTTCCAAAGGAGAATAATGTGTCGGCTAACACGTACTATGCAAAGAAGTTAATCAGTCCGCTCACTATGGGTGTTGAGAGGATCCACGCATGTAGAAATCATTGTATCCTATATCGAGGTGATAAGTATAAGGACATGGTCAGCTGTCCAAACTGTGGTGCAAGTAGGTACAAGATGAATAAAGACTTTCGAGAAGAAGAATGTGCTGCCTCTAAGTGTAAAGGAAATAATAGAAAGAATACCCAACAGAGAGCAACAAAACCCCCCACAAGTAAAGAAAAAGACAAAGTAGACTATTATGCCCAGAAAAAGATTCCTGCTTTAGTGATGTGATACCTTCCTGTGGTTGATCGATTGAGGTGTTTGTTCGCTAACCCAGAGGATGCCAAACTTATGAGCTGACAAGCTTCAAATGAGCACAAAAATGATGGGAAGCTTCGTCATCCGGCTGATGGCACGCAGTGGAGAGATTTCAATAACAACCATGAACACTTTGCAAAGGAAACAAGAAATATTAGATTTGCACTAAGTATTGATGGAATGAATCCATTTGCTGAGAGGAGCAGCACGCATAGCACATGGCCGATAATCCTCACCATCTACAACCTTCCCCAATGGTTGATGCAGAAGTGAAAGTACCTCATGCTAACCATCCTTATCTCTGGACCTACACAACCTGGAGTTGACATGGATGTTTTCTTGGAGCCCTTAATGGAAGACATGAAGATGTTGTGGGAAACAGGTGTTCAAATGTGAGACGAGTACCGCAAAAAATCTTTCACGCTAAGAGCAATTATTTTTGTTACGATCAACGATTACCCTGCTCTATTCACATTATCAGGGCAGTTCAAGGGAAAGGTTGGTTGTGTATTCTGCATAGATGAAACAACTTACGTGTCCCTCGATGCATCTAAGAAGTTAGTGTACATGAGACACAGACGTTTCTTATCGAAAGGACACAGGTACCGCCTTAAAAAGATGGCCAAGTACTTTGACAATAACGATGAACTACACTCTATTGCACCATCAGGTAACAGTAAAGGTCAAAGAGTTTTCCAAATAGTTAGCAAAATCAAATTTGTTTTCGGGAAGAAGATAAAAGACAAAAAACCAAGAAAGGGTGTCAAACCAACTCCAGGGGCTACATTCAAGAAGATGTCTATTTTCTTTGAGTATTTACCATACTAGAAAGAGTTAGATGTACGACATGCGATCGATGGTATGCACGTTCAGAAGAACGTGTTTGAAAGTCTAATTGGCACCTTGCTAGACATGAAGAGCAAGACAAAGGAAGGACTGAATTCACGCATGAATATGGTAAAGTTAGGCATAAAAAAAGAGCTTCACCCTGTTCTACAAGAAAATGGGAAGTGTCATCTACCAGCAGCAAGCTACAACCTCAACATAGATGAGAAACATGCGATGTGTGTGTGCTTGAGGAAGTTGAAAGTACCATCTGGATTTTGCTCTAGCATACGGAGTATCCTGTCAATGAAAGACCTTACACTCACCAACTACAACTCACATGATTGTCATGTCATGCTTACTACTTTCCTTCCGATTGTCATCAGGGCTATAAATCCTTTGTTCGTAAAGATGGCAGTAACACGTCTGTGCTTCATTTTCAACAAGATCTCAGAAAAGGTGATTGACCGTGATGAGTTAGCGACTCTTCAGGAATTCGTAGTGGAGACAGTGTCACAGTTTAAGATGTTTTTCTCCCCAGCATTCTTCGATATCATGGTGCACCTCGTTGTGCACTTGGTTCCTCAAATTGAGGCATTGGGTCCTATGTACTTGCATGAAATGTGGACTTATGAGCGTTTCATGGATATACTAAATGGCTATGTTTCAACTCGTGCTCGCCCAGAGGCGTCTATGGTTGAGGGGTATTTAACCGAAGAGGCCATTGAGTCCGGAGGTCCATCCTGCAATAGTGTCCTAAAAGATCAAGTTGCAATAGGTTTGCCTCCGTCACGACATGAGGGTAGGCTGTATGGAAGTGGGAGGATGGGACAAAAATCATTCATCCCGGAAGATTACAACATAGCCCTCGAGGCACATCACAGTATCCTGCATCAGCTCTCGATAATGGAGCCTTTGATCGAGGAACACTTAAATGAACTTCAGGAACATAATCCTGGGCACACGGATAATTGGGTAATGAAGGAACACAAGACTCGGTTCAACACATGGCTAAGGGAGAAGGATATTCCACATGGGGAAACAATTGAGGAACAAACCATCAAGGGGTTGGCATCTGGACCCTCACGCCAGGTCACGACATGGCAAACCTATGAAATTAATGGCTTCACATTCTGTACCAAGTACAAGGACATAAAGAGCATGGCACAAAACAGTGGTGTTCGATGCGAGGCCATTGACTCTACGACAGGTGATATTATTACATACTTTGGCATCATTGTTGAGATATGGGAACTAGACTATGGTACATTCCAAATCCCCGTATATAAATGTGAATGGGTTGAAGACAAACATGTCACAGTGGACAACTATGGGGTCAGAGTTCTTGATTTAAGTAAGGTAGCCTACAAAGATGACCCGTGGATAATGGCTAACCGTGCTACACAGGTTTTCTATGCTGAACAGATCCTTTCTCCTAATGACAAGAAAAGTACAAACCAGCCAAAGCATGTTGTTTTTCCTAGAAAGAAACAAGCTATCGGAGTTGATGGTGTATCTGATTTGGAGGATTTCAGCCAGTTTAGCAATATGTCTCTCTTTGTAGACCATCCAGTGAAGATAAGGAATGTTGAGCAAAGCATCCCACAGAATTCATTGCCCTAGGTTCGCCATGATGGACAAGGAAGAACAGTTTAGGGTTAGTTTATATTTATCATGTAATCCATTTGTGGTACAATGTGTACCTTACAATGTCTACCACCACTGTATGTAAATGTGACAACCCCTAGCTCCTGTGGAAGCCCTAGCTAAGTTTCGAAACGCACTTGGTTTCGTAGTTAGGGACAATCTTGACATCACAATCCAACACTGGAAAAATGTGTCAGTCGATGTTAAGAACATGCTTTGGGCCAAGATGTTGACAAGGTTTGTTTTGCCTCGGGGCTCAGAACCACTGGTAAAGGAGTTTGCACTGAAGCAATGTGTGGTCATATTCCGCAACTGGAGGTCCGACTTGAATACCAAGTGGGCAAAGACTAGCTCAGACCCAACCAAAAAGTACAAGATTTCGGCCGGTCAGTGGGCGGTTTTCCTAGAGCAGAGGAAAGAGGCCGAGTTCTTAGCTCGGAGCGAAGCCAATTCTGCGCTCGCAAAAAAGAACAAGTACCCCCACCACTTAGGCACTGGTGGTTACCAACGACATATTCCAAAATGGAGGGAAGAAGAGGCTACCAAGAAGGCGGAAGGGTTGCCAGTGCTATCCGAGCAACTTGGAGAAAGGACCGCAAACTGGATAATGGCTCGGAAACCAATGCAAACCGAGACCGGTATGTCCTTTGAAGACCCAACTACCGATGAAGCACTTAAGAGCATATTAGCGGTAGCAGCAGAACATGAGAAAGGATTATTTAATCCACGAAGAGATAAGGACATCCTAACTGCTGGCTTGGGTAACCCCAAGCATCCTGGTCGTGTTCGAGGCATATCTTCAAAAGAAGGATGGAAAGAAGGATTTGGACCACAGTGACAAGGTGAGTACAAGAAGCGTGATCGATACAAGGAAGAGATGGATTCGTATTTTAAGGAAGAGGCAAAAAAAGAATTCCAAGAGATGATGTCCCAAATGTTGTCCAATCCTCCTCCTGAGTTGATGCAAAGATTGGCTAGTGCGGTGTCTGTTCAACAACATACATCAGGTCAGGGTCCCGAGATGCAGCTAGTCCTAACATCACAATAGCTTGTGGTGACAAACAGTCCAAGAACCATTCCAAGCAGTGTTGCGTCAACGGCAAACAAGATTCACTATGCAGTTGACGACATTGATATGCCCACACCGTGCTCCCTCGTCATAAGATATGGTATTTCCAATCATTGTACAAGGGTAGTAGGCACAGGATTTGCGATCCCAGGACGCAAGTATCATGGTGATGACATTCCAGAGGACTACTGCAAGGTTGAAGTGGTGACGGCTGTCCAAGGATATGAAGATGACATGCTAGACATTGCCGGTCCCGAGGGCATTGAGACACTCGGACAGGCTATCAAGAACTTCATCCTTTGGCCTCGACGAGATGTCCAATTGAGTGAGCCGCCAACACGATCCTCTGAAGCCCTCCCTCAGGGATCGTCAGGTCCTTCACAATCTCTTCCAAACCCACCATCACCACCTGACCAGTCTCTTCCAGACCCACCATCACCACATGCCCAGACTCTTCCAGACCCACCATCACCATCTGCCCAGTCTCTTCCACCGTCACCGAACATGGCCCCTCCTGAACCAAAAGACCCATCATTCAATTTTCCACCTTTCCCAACACCTAAAGACCCAGAACAAACAAAGGTGACTCCACCGCAGCCAAAGACGAAATTTCCAATACCCAAATTGATATCTCCCTTTGAGCCAAAGAAAAAGAAAAGTGCTGGCGTGGGCAGATTTTTGGCAGGAATTGGACGTCAACGCACTATTACTACCCTTGACTTGGATGATCACGAGAAGTCAGCCAAAAAGCCTGAGGAAATTAGCGTAAATATATGGAAGCCAATAAAGGAAGATTACGAACATGTTCCTGATCGTTATCACTCGGGGAGGCCACTACTAGAGTGGGATACATTGATCAAGATCCCTAGTGGTATAAAAAGGATGCATGACTGGTACATGAGAGTAGCTTGTGTTGGCATTGACACCATCAACGTGTCTATACCACCAAATGTATTTGCATGTGAAAGGCAAACTGCCATTATTACATTCGAGGACATGTGGTTGATGATGAACCTCAAGAGACTCGACGTACAACTCATAACGATGTTTGCAGTGTAAGTGTTACTCGTATGAATAAATATGCATATGTTTTTATTTGTGAGTTGTATCCATTCTAATTCCATATCTTACATGAAAAAATTCGCCTTGCAGAATGCAATATGATGAGCAGGTCATGCGTTACGGTACGGATCCTCGTCACAAGGAAAATGAAAGGGCTGCGTATTTGAACCCAATAAAAATATGTGAGGAACTGCACAACTTCAGATGTGGAGAAGACCTCAAGGAGTTAAAGGGGTTAGAAGGTCAAGAACGAGAGGAGATGAAAAAGAAGTTGAAGAAAAAGTTTGAAACTGAATACTCCTACTACCTGGCAACCTCAATGCTTCTATATCAAGACAGAAGATGCATAATGGCCCCATATAACTTTGGGTAAGTGTTAGTTTATGTAGTTCAAATTAATAATTCTAATACACACGTGCATCACAAATTTGCTTCGTGCAGAGACCACTGGATCTGCTTTGTCATTTTTCCTAGGAAAGGAAAGGTGTTGGTATTAGACTCCGCAGATTATCCGACAAAGAGCTATGCATGGTTCTTGAACTTCTTGGAGCTGTAAGTTGAGATATGCTTGCATACTTTTATTGATGAGAGAGTTTGAGAATAACATGGTGATTCTATTCGAGATTACAGGGCATATAGGTATTACAAGGTAAAAAGCGGGAAGTGCGAGAGACCAGGGTAGCCATTGGACATATATCATCACTGGCCGGTACGTATGACAAGTTATGAATGCATGTTCAATTCATACACATGTTCAATTCATAGTATGATGTTTTAAGTACATAACCACTTTCTTGTTATATAGTGCCACAGGCAACCACCCGGATCGGTCCTATGTGGATTCTACGTGTGCGAGTTCATGAGGCAGAACGGACGATACAGCAAGAACCCTTCTAAGGTAATATAAGTAGTAGTCATGATTTTAGTTCTCACATTAAAGTTACAAATGTATTGTCAAGTGTATATATTAATGTTTATAAACCTTCCTCCCAGGATGCTGCTAATATAGAAAAGGCGACTAACATGAGCGAATGTACTTTGTACGCCATAGTTGAGGACTTGTGCTCATTCATCATGAGAGAAGTCATTCCTCACGAGAGGAGTTATCACGACGATTCGGCCACCTTAAGTGACCCAAAGTATAGACCGCTCACAGAGATCAGCGGTCTTGGACTTAGTCGACTGGGTTATTAGTGCCCTAGTGAACACTTTGATGTATATATTATATATAGTGTGTTTGTGAGCACCGGAACACTAGTGAAAACTTTGATGTAAATGCATTTACTTTATGTTTGTGAGAGTATGAAACTTTGATGATGTCCATAAGTGTGACTTTATGTTTATGAGCATGAAACCACTTGTATGAAATAGTTAAATACTATATGGGTATAATTGAACACCATCCAATAGGTTTAGGGTTAAATATAGGGTCTGATTTAAATTTTAAAAATTTGGTAGGTGGGGGGCTATTTCCACAGGCGACTGACTTAAACAAACCGCCTATGGAAACAGATTTCCACATGCGGTTCTCTTTAGTGAACCGCATACAGAAACCGCTGGTGGAAATCGCCCATTTCTACTGGCCTTTCAGACAGGCGGTTACGAAAAACGCCTGTACAAATAGGTTTTCAACCGCCACTATAGTATGGCTGTGTACTAGTGAGAGTATGTGTATATACTATTGTATCCATACATATTTAATTTTGTGAATATACTAATCATGGTAGGTATCCATACATACACGCCCGTATGTATGCCAAAATAAGTATACATGCATGCATACTTTTACTATGAGAATATGTTTATATACTCATAAAAAATGAAACTATCACATGTACCAATATGGTAAGTATCAAGTGATACTGTAATCTAAAATGTATGAAGTGATACTATGGATGGTTACATAGTTGGTGAATTTGATATTCCAGCCTATGGCTTGCTGCATCTGTCATGGTGACCGGGAGATCATGATCCTTTCATCGATGGCTTCCTGGTAGATAGATTATAGATATATATACCATGAATTGGAAAGGGGCCGAGCACCGTAACACCATCTTATAATGATCCAAGAAGGGAAGGAAGCACAACAAAATTCAGTGCCGCCAGTGGATCACGAAAACATAATGAACATCATGTCTGCAGCAAACAAAATTAGTATGGGATTAAATTAGTTTAAAATAACTTAAAAACAAATATCATCACTGATCATCTCTTGTCAGTGGTACGATATCAACATCGATTAATTAAGTATGTATGTACTATGCTAATAGATGAAATATATTTGTATCACGCCGCTGCTGCAATACTGTAACATCCTAAAACTTGCATTTCTTGAAATAGATTAAAAATGGATTAAATGCATTTTTGGGTGATCATTACCATATAGGAAATTAATAATGTTTTCACAAAATAAAAAGAATCATATAGTAGAAACATTTTTGTTGCATTCATGTTGCTGTTTAGTGTTCTTGTATTTTTTTTTGATATTTTCAAAATTCAAACTAGATGTTCAAATGTGATTTGAAATTGGTTTTGGAATTCCAGAAATAAAAGAAAAATGCATTTCTTTTTCCCCTCCTTTCTTGCCCGAGGCCTCCTTCTCCCTCGGCCCTCTTTCACACCCTCACCGGCCCAGCCCCTTCCCCCTCGCGCAGAGGCCCAGCAGGCCGGCCCAGCATCTCCCTCGCACCAGTGGACGCGCCCCGCGCCGCTGTCTCTCTGGCAAGTGGACCCCGCATGTCAGCCCCTCAGCCCCACCTTCCTTCTTCCTCTCCTCTCCTTTCCTTCCCCGCGCGACAGCGCCTTCCATCTCTGCCGAGCACAATCGGAGCACGATTGCTCCCTTTCCTTCGCCGACGCAGTCCCATGGCTATTTAAGCCGAGCCCCCGCATCCATCCGCCTCCATCCGACCTCCTCCAAGAATCGCAGAGCCACCAGCCACGTCGCAACCCTAACTCTGAGTCGCCATCGGAGCTCCGCCGTCAAGATACACCAGCGCCGCCTTGAACTACTCCCCGAGCTTTGCATCGTGGTAAGGAGAACCCCAGGAGCTCGCCATCCCCCTCCATCCTCTCTGTTTCGCTCGCACGGCTTCTCTCCGCGTCCGCCGGCGTAACCGAGCCGCCCCACCGCGCGGGCACTGCTCCCTCGAGCGAAATCGGTTCAACCGACACCGCTATCGCGTTCGCCGTCTCCCCCTCTCTCTTCCGGTCCTCTTTGCGTCGCGAACCGTGCACCATGGCCTCGGATTGAACCGTGTCGCCGCTTCCGGCCATGGCGCCGTCGTCTGCCCTGTCTCCGGCCACCGCGCCGCCGCCCTGCCCCCCTGATCTAATCTCGACCGTCTATTCTGGATCGGATGGCTCTCAGAGACCCGTACCCCTTCGACCTGCACGTTTTGCAAAAGAAACCCCATACGTTTTTAAGTATAAACCCGCCGTCCCTTGACGTATTCCGAGTCTTCGTTTTCCCTGCTGCAAAGCATATTTCCATTCGGATCTATTTTATTTCAAAAATAAATAGAAAACCCTAATTGCAGAATTGCCATCCATTTTCATTTGCTCATAAAATGTTTTTTAACTCCGTTTTGACAAATTCAAATTGCGTTAGGATCGTATCAACGTGATCTACGTGTTAGTTAGTTCATAGATCATGTTAGACAACTTTTAAAAATATTTAATTGCTTAGTCTCTTTTAGTCTCAAGTTTAATTTGCAAATCTTGTTTATGGCACATCTTCTTCGTTATAGCTCCGTTTTTCGTGATCCAAACGTCTATGTGATCGTAGTGAGACGTAAATTAGTTTTATAAACTTTTAATCTTGTTTTATTATGGTTGGTGTACTGTTCTAATCTATAGCCTTTGTTTGTTTGCATGTTATGTCTCGGTATGATTGTATGTGGATGTGGTGATCGACTATAGACGGTGAACAGTACGTGGGTGACCAGGAGGATTTCTTTGAGCAGGAGCAGCAGGAACCTTTTGAGCAAGGACAGTATTATATGAGATCTAGCTTGATGTCCTATTCATGATGTTTTTGAATAAAATCATATGCATATGTCTAATTTTGTTACCATACGGCTTACCTAGATTTGTTACCTTGAACCTTAGAATCCTATGGGTTATCTTTGCATCTGGGTAGTTATTGCTAGTGCTCCTTTTTAACCAAGCATGATCTTGAATCTTGATTAATAACTATATGAACTATTAAAGTAAAACTTGACTTTTTAGCAACATGGATTTAGGATCCTATCTGTCAACAAAAGCTGGGACATACAGTACAACCATGAGAGCTACATGGTTCTGGCTTTAGTTCAATATTAGGGTCACTCTCTCGCATGTGGCAGTTCACGAAAGTTGTCATTGACGAGCGGTTACGGGGTATAGCCAGAGTGGCTACCGCTGCGCATGTGTACCATCGAGGAAACCTCGTATACCCCTTGCCCGTGGATCCGTACTGTTTGTTGTATGTCAGCGAGCCCCTCTGAAAGACTTCATAGTGTACCCTGCCCGCTCACCTCGACAGTGTTTTGGGAGTTATAAACCCGGGCATATGGATAACACGACTCATGGGTAAAGTGTACAACCTCTGCAAAGTGTTAAAAACTGATATATCGGTCGTGCTCACGGACACGAGCGGCCCGGAAAACTCACAAAAACTTTGTTTACTAGTTATTTATCATTATGAATCACTTTACCATGCTATTATGTAATTTGTTCATTTGCTTATATGATCATGCAATTTAAACTGGGGGCTTAAGCATAACCTATGATTCACCACTTGTAAAGTTTTGTTATAAACTAAAAATGCTTACCGCATTAAACCATGTCATACCTTTTGAGCCTCATGAACCTCATATATACTTGTTGAGTACTAGAAGTACTTACGCTTGTTTATTCTTTTCAATATTTGGATAAAAATCCCGGATGGGCACCAGACTATCAAGGTTATGAGGAGTATCCAGAGGACTACTAGGTTTGGAGTCAACCAGTTGACGTCCCTGTGCGATGGAGCTTCGCGCGAGTTATCTTTTATTTCCGCTGTTATGTAATGGATATTAATTAGATACTTATTCGCTATATATTAAACACTTGTAATGGTACCTTTTTGATGATTTGTCGGCTTATGTGTGTGGCTGATTCTTGGGCACACATAAGGTTTATGCATCCCATTTTGTCTTTAAAACTGGGTGTGTGACATTATAATCTGAAACTAGTCATCTGAAAAGTATCAGCAGATACTAGAAAATTGGCAGATGCCAAAGAAAATTGAGGAGATGCGTCATACTGGAGCGTTGATGTCTCTTGTGCAGGCATCCCTGTACCGTGATCTAAACTTTGGGATATTGTAATGGGAAAGTTATCAATTGATACTCTCATTTAAGAAAAGTATGTAAACATACTCATCCGAAAAAAGTAGATAAACATACCATTCTTTCAAAAATAGTAGCGCAACATGGTGAGTAAATGGCCCAAAAGCATGCCTGGCTGGAAAGGACAGTTAATTGGTTTGTATTTGGATATCAATCAAAATGCTGGTAAAAGAAGTTGAATCTGGACTTGCATCTAGTCAAAGGAGACATGCTATTCAATTAGATATAAAAAATACCATGAACCAGATCAATGAAAACGCAAAACATGGACACTCACCAGGGAGCTCCATCCCGCACCCGCACGCAGGCCGAGGAGCCAAAGAACTCTGACCATTTCCACATCCATTGGAATCTGAGGAGGAGAGAGAAGGCTAGGAGAACACCGGCCACCCCGCCGCCGGCCAGAGAGCGCCCGAGGCCTCTGCCAATGGGATCTGAGGAGGGGAAAGGAGCTGCCTGTGGATCTGCTGCACCGCCTCCCAGGGGGTGCTGCTGCCAACCCTGGGAAGTGCTGGGGAGCCACCTGGTGGGAGGTCAGGATGGGGCGCTGCCGTCGCCGCAGCTTGGTGAAGGACAGCCGCCGTCAAAGCAGGGAGGGGCTGCCGCCACAGCTGGGCCAGCTATGAGTCAGGACTCGGGAGGGGAATTCGGGAACGATTTTTTTTAGAACAATCAACATCGAGTCGGGAGGGGGAGTCAACTGTCGACATCTACAGACGGAGGGACGGCGTCATCCGTACGTTTGTTAGGAATAGTTGTGCGGGGCCGCCGACGTGGGGAGCCTGTACTACTGCGAGACAGGAGTAAATACAGTAAAAAGGAATTTCCATATATATATATATATATATATATATATATATATATATATGTGCAAATCATATTTCGTTCTCCTCTAGTCAGGCACACCCACATGTATTGGTTCAATTGTCATAGAATCTAATTATCAGTCACTCTAATCATTTAAGAAAGCACGCAAATACTCCATTCTCTTCAAATTATAAGCCATTTCAACTTTTTCTCTTGATACCTAAAGAATTTCAAGTTTGACTATGGTCTTAGCATCTTCAACAAGAGCATCTAAATCGGGACCTCCACTTTTATAAGTAAACTTATAAAAATGTTTTAATCTCTACTACATATAATGCACCAAAAAACATTTTTAAAGCCACACCATAAACTATCCATAAACTATCCCTCACACTCATTATCTCTCCTAACCTTTCCTAAACGCATCCAAACAAATGTACCCGAAGCTCAATCAAACTTTCAAACGAAGGGATCAGATCTATTCTAATCACTCTTTTTCTCTTACTCACTCAAATCCAACAGATCAGCTTGCCCGGATCAATCCTCATCACTCGTCCATCCTCCCATCCGGCGGCCGCCCCACGCGTGGCTCTCCCTCTCCCCGATGCCCCATCTCCCGCACGCGTGACTCCTCTCTCGCAACCCAATCCCAACACGCGGCTCCTCCGCTCCCTCGAGGACCCCAAATGCATGTGGCTCCTCCGCTCCCTCGAGGACCCCAAACGCACGCACCGTCATCAGGAAAACGCCGCCGCTGCCGGGAACCAGCGCTCCACCGCGACCTCGTTCCCGCGCCACCCACCCGCCACCGGCTCCCGCGCTGCCACGCGGGACACCTCGCGGCCACCTCGCGGCGCCGCCGGAGCACGCGTCGCCACAACCGCCTCCGGAGCACCGCGCCGCCACGTCGTCGACAAGGCGGCCGCCGCGGATTGGGCGGGCGCTCGCTACCAGCCCAGCTGCGGATCCGCCGAGGAGGAAGCACGCGTAGCAGCCGCTCGCCTTAGGCGGCTCCGCCGAGGTGCTCTTCTTCACGGCCTCATCCGATCCGACGAGCAGTCGGTTAAGTCATGGTGAAGACGCTCTTGCTCGGTGGATCCGGTGAGGAGGCCAACCGGCCAGGGTGGATGCACTCTCCCTCAGCGGATCCGGAGAAAAGCCCCCACCCTCGATGCAGTGTGCCTCTCCCTCAACTCCATCAATCGAGTTGGGATTCCGTCTGTGTTCATTGGTGGATGGAGCTCCAGTGCTCCTATGCACAGGTAAGCTCTCACGATTCTTGATGTGCGTTTGAGTATTCAATCCCTCTCTATGTTCCGTATGTAGAAATTAACACTACTTTGGTTCCTCTTAATCTCCGCATACATCAAGATAAGAATGTTTGTAAATTGATCAGAAGCAGCAAGATAGCGAGGTGAACAGGAAAGCAACATTTCACTTCCATATAGCAAGATATTTAGTTCTAATTGCAGGGTGTCTTGTATGGCTTGGTTGGATTTGTTTGTGCTATAATTGGTCAAGAAATGACTGCCAAGAGGTAGTGCCCAAATGTTATTGCTTTGCACATCAAATTTTAGAATATTGTTTTCTAATCAAATGGCTAATTTCGTAACGGCAGTGAGTGCCACACTAAGTTGGGTGTCTCAGCAGACCATGTGATCTACTCTGTTGAGGTAGCGGTAAGAAGTTCATCCTCGAGTAGTTTGATGGCACTTGTTATAGTTAAGTTGTTTCTTCTACCACATATTTATCATATATAGCTTGGGAACCGATAATGGATGTAACACCCTAAAATTTACTTTATGGAAAATAGAAGTAAAATGATTTATTTTGAAATTCGGTCCTCATGAAATCATAGCAAATAAAAACTTTTTATGAAATTAAAATTTCCTTTGGTAGGAACATGGTTGAGCATACATGCCCTTGTTTTGGTTGCTTGCATTGCCTGGCTTTTCAAATGAGGTTTCAAGTTTCAAAATTTGAATGAAGTTTTAAATGTGAGTTTGGAAATGTTTTTGGAAAATAAAAAGAAAAGTCACAAACCCTCTCCCCCTGTCTCTGGCCCGCAGGCCTCTTTTCCCCACCAGCCCAACACTCCCCCCCCTTCTGTTTCTGGCCCGAGGTGGCCGAGCCCACTCCCCCTCCCTCCTTTTCCCCGGCCTGCTCCAGCACTGCGCTAGGCCTCGGCCCACTGCCGCCAACCAGTCCGCCGCGCGGACGTCTCCCTCTCCCCTCTCGGTCTCTGACATCACGACCCCGCCTGTCTGCTCGTTTGGAAGCGTCGACAGGTGGGACCCACACGTCAGCCGCCCGTCCCCCTCGCTGCGCGGACGCACGCGCCTCCCTTCTCCTCTCTCTGGCCGACAAGCCGACCCCACCTGGCAGACTCGTCTCCCTCCTTTCCTTTTCTTCCTCCCTCTCCTTCCCTTTCTTTCTGTGCCGACGACGCGCACCTCCGCCGGCCATGAAATTCGAGCAAGATTCCCCTCCCCCTCCTACGCCGACACGGACCCGTGACTCGACGACAAGCGCCGCACGCCCACGGCCCTTTCCTTTCTCCCTCCCCTCTCTTTCTTTTCCCGCGCCGGTGCTTCCTTTTCTGCCGAGCGCGACGCCGCCGCCAAATCCTCCCTTCCTTCTCGGTGGATCATCCTCGAGCTATAAAAGCCGGAGCTCTAGCTCCTACCGCCTCCACCCGAGCCACCAAAGTCACCGCCTCGCCCTGTCTCCGAGCGCAGAACACCGCCACCGCCGCGAGCCGCGAGCACAGACTACCACCGCCGTCGTCCCGCCGCTGCACAGCCCCTCTGCTCCATCCAACTGTTCTCTGAGCTCCGCAGCATGGTAAGAGAGCTCCCCGAGACTCCAGAACCCCATCCCGCCCTCTCTCTACCTCCGCGCAAGATCACCAGAACCGCCGGGCCGCCGTATCACGGGCGCCGCCGCGTCCGTCGAACAATCGGTCCAACCAGGGGTACCATCGCACCCGCGTCATCCCCCTCTCTCTCACGGTGCCGCTCTTCTGCTCTCTCTCGCTCTCTGGACCTCTGCACGCGCGCACTAGTGCCGTAACGCCGCCGCCACGCGTGGACCGCCCTCTGGATCCCCTCTCCGCTTCAACCAGTGCCCCAGACATGCTCGTCGTCGCCTCCTCTCTCTCTCCGACCCTTCCGCGTTGCGAGTAGTGCCCCGTAGCTGTGGTTCGGCTTGCGCCGCCGCGTCCCGGCCATGGCGCCGCCGCGGGAGCGCCGCCCCAACGACCAGGCGCCCGCGTTCTTCCTCCCCTTTTGCTCCGGACCGTCCGATCTCGCACCGACGGTTCAGATTAGATTCCCCCGAAGGGGTACGCCCCCGGTCCATGGTGGACCCATGGACCAGAGCCCCGCACGCGGTCCATAGCTGCGTGGTGCACCTGCCCTACCCCGCTCTGCCACGTGGCGCCACGTCAACCCCGCTTGACCCCGCACCGCAGTCCTTGGCATAGTTCTTGCGTTTACGCTTTCTCCTTTCTGAAAACAGAAACCTTCTCGGTTATTTCGAAAATACGCTTTCTTCCTTTATATAGATTTGCCCCTCCTATTCAAATGCTTGTAATTTCTCCGTTTCAACTCCGTTTCGACCCAAACGAGTTGCGTTAGATCCGTAATTTCTTAATCTATCTAACAGTACAGTTTTTATCTATGTTAATTACTTTTGAAAATCAAAGAAAATTAATTTGGTAATGCTTTAATCCCGTCTTTTCAAAATCCTGTTTAATCTATATCTTTTCCATTTCAAATCCGTTTCGTTCCGTTCAAGTTGCGTTGGCTTCGTATCGACGTAACCTTTCTCTTAGTGATCTTTAATACCATGTTAATAGCTCTGTATTTTCATGATGTAAAACCCTAACTTGATTAACCGATATGCAACATATTTTATACATAAAATGTCGATGTTTTCTCTTTCGTTTTTGAAATCAAAATACAATTTTGACCTAATCTAACCAAAGTATTTTTGAAATACTTTACCCACTCTTTTATATAGTTATAAAATTGATAAAGCCTATAGTTCTCTTTTATGAAAGTAAATCTTTCGGTAGATGTATCTTGATCTCCGTAGCACCGTTTAGTGTGTTCTTTGCGCCTGTGTGATCGTAGAGATGCGTAGTTTTCTTTTAAAATCTTTTTCATTGATTGGTGTATCGTTCTAATTTAGCTATGTTTGAATGCTTTGTATGATCAGAATGCTTGTGTGGTGATTTGTTAATTTTTGTCCAATCGGTGAGTTTGCGTTGGAGATCAAGGAGAAGAAGTTGGTTTTCCTGAAGATCTTTGAAGACGTTGATCTTTGGAGAAAGGATCTGTTTTAAGGCAAGTATTACATGGGATTATCCTTGTTGTCCTATTCATGATAATCACTCATTAATCATATGCATGTGTTTCCTTGTTACCCTATAAGGTTATCCTAGTTTTGTACCTTATACCTTGTTACCCTGGGAACTTATGCATTTGGGTAGATCAAGCTAGTGCTCTTTGAGAATAACTATGATCAGGTAAACTTGATTAATGAATATGTGAATCGACAATAAAAGATGACTTTTTAGCAACGTGGACCATAGGTGGAACACCAGGAACTCACACCTGTGTTCTCACTCATAGGGATATTTCTGTAAGAGATTACCCCGAGAAAACAATACCACCATAAGCTAATGGGCTCTGGCTTGACTCAGTATTAGGATTTTTCTAGTTTGTGGCAACTTACCTGAGAGGGCGCAAGAAGTGCTCTGAGATGTTTGGAAGCGCTGCGGTGACTTCTGGGCTCTTGTTGAGGGAACTTGTAGCGGGTTGTTATTTTCTAGTGGAACTTGTGAAAGGTCTCGTAGTGAACCCTACCGGCCTACCTTGGAAGTGGGTTAAGAGGGTCGCGTCCTCTGGCAAAGGGGCAATTCACGACTTATGGGTAAAGATGCACGCCTCTGCGCAGAGTTTAAAAACTATCATGATAGTCGTGCTCACGGTTAAGAGTGGCTTGGGCTCCTTGCTATGTGATGTTCTTATGTCATGGCTCATCAGTTGTTATCGGTGATTTATTATTGTTACCCTTCATATAAGCATTATATCATGTTTACTCTTGATCATATGGTTATTGGGCTATATATTGATAACATTGGTGCTATCCTATGCTAAAATTGTGACAACATAAAAGCTGATGCAGTTAAACCCGTGTCTATCCTTCTTGAGCCTCTTGAACCCCATGTATACTTGTTGAGTACGAAAGTACTTACGCTTGTTTACTTTGTTTTCAATTCTTGGATAAAAATCCCGGATGGGTACCAGTTAGCAAGAGTTGGAAGAGTTAGGCTTATGATCAACCAGTCAGTTGGTCCCTGTGGAGTGGAGTCTTCACCCGAAGATCGGAGTGCTTTTCCGCTGTCTGCTCTCTCTTAAGGTTATTCCTTTAACCATATATGTTATATAATTAAGTATTGTCTTTTGATATTACCTTGTTCTGTGACTATATGTGGGATTTGACTTCCTGGGCTCACATATAGGGTATATCTGGTTTTGTTCTTAAAACCGGGTGTGACAATGGATATCCGCAAGAAGTTCATATCAATTTATACAAAGAAAAAAATGTTGAAAGATTTGGTAGCTACTTTCAGTGACCAATACAGTTTTAAAAAACTGAGCACAATTATTTCAGTACGGTACCTGAAATTATTGAATTTACCTATTATTTAGATATTTAGAAAATATTTCCTTCAAGTGACTCTTGTGCATATTAACTTCAGTGTAGCTTGTATAGATGAGCAAAAAAGACTCATCCAGTTAATTTCCCTACCCAGTACAAGACCAATGTGGAGCTCGACATTCTGGGGAACACCAAGGCCTGTACCTTCATAATCAAGGTGAGTGTTTTTCTTCTTGTGATTGCTCCTACTCTGTATGCCTGTTTTGAAGATCTTTTTTAGAACATAGAATTTCTTTGTGGTGTCTAACTGAATGTAGTTTGTGTTATGTTTATACTTAGCTGCTTCTTGTAATTACAAAGGATTCCTCACGTTGTTCTTGCCTACAGCGGGGCAGGTACAGACGGGGCAAGTGCAGTTTCGGAGAGCGGCACTTCGTGCGGTGGCGCGACGGATGGAGCTGCAGCGGGGCGGCCCAGGCAGACATCGGCTTCGCCGGCAACGCTAATTGGGTTCAAAAGATAGCAGATCTTGCTCTTTATTCTTCATATCTGCCTCTAGATGGAGTTGATGGATTTTCACTTATTATTTGAGGGATCTTTGATTTAGGATTCAGATTAGCGGGGAGTTTGAGGCTTTCTTTATTGCTGGTTATTATTTGTGAGTGTGGGGGTATCACATATAATGCTTGATATTTTTTTTGGAATATTTATGATTTATATTTTGTTTGAAGTTTCTGGGGTATGAACTCTTGTTTGTTTGTGGCAGAATAAAAAAAAAGATAAAAAGGTGACTGAGATACAAAAGCCCAGGGGGCGGCTGCCTTCCTCCTTTCTGAGTGAGCCAGTGAGGTACTGCGGTGACTGAGATCTGTTCCAATTTTGAGTTTAAATAGTAGCAGTTTTTGTATTCAGCCGTTGTCACTACTTGTATTCATGTCTTTTGTAATTTCAACACTCTGCATATTAGCCGTTCGTGCAGTGATTGTTCAGCTGGCCTTTTTTCTTCACATTCTGGCAAATCTTCCTGTGGCGTGTTTAAAATATCTACAGAACAGAAAAAAGAAGTTTTGGTAATTTGTAGTTTCATTCTCATGTGGAGTTTTCTCAATGATTGTGTTATAATTCTTTTGTTCCCTAGCTCGAATCATGTATGTTCTCGCTGAGAAGGAGAGGAGGAAGAATTGTCGCTGCCCCTCGCGGGCTCCAAGCAGGCAGTCATCACCGCGCTGCAGCGCCTGCAGGCGGATGCCGCGATGCCGAGGCCGGTCAGATCGGTGCAGACATGCACATGGGCGACAGTGCCAGTGTTTGTGGCCATGGATGATGCCGTTAAGGTATTTGCTGGTGCCATGAGAGGTTTGGGGCTTTGTGCTGTGATTTCGCATGAACTGACACACTGATTTGCTGCCTTTGCTACGCAGAGCCAGGGAGGGCATGCCTTTTTCTGGGGAAGTTCAGGCCGAAATGAGGCAAGCATGGCTCTGTGGTCTGATTACTAAAGTTGTATTGTTCACTTGCAACCGTGTGTTAACATTTGAATTGTGTGGTTTTGCAGACATACTACATGGTTGATGGCATCTCTGTGGATGTTCCCATTACAGGATTGGCGCAAAATTGAGTGGTATGTACAGGCCTGCATGCATGATAAACTACTAACAACTTGATGATGAATTATCTTTTGGTGATTGTTGCCCACTGTCTGCCATACAGGTGCATATATATTTTTTATGCAGGCTGTTTTTTTTGTTAGACTCCAAACAGAACTGATGTTCTTAATTTCTACTTGACCTATTTCCTTTGATTTTTGTGTGTTTGCTGTGTTGGTAATGCAAAGGAAAGTTGTACCTTCTGTCAATATGTGTTTGTGTCAAAATCGGTAGGAGTGATGCAAATCGGTAGGAGTGATGCAGAGACATGATTTTCCGGCCAGATGGTGAAGTCATACTGGGAGAACAGTGTTGAAGACCTGTCGTAAATATATGAAATTCTTATGATAACGCTTCCCAGGTTAGCATCTACACTTCCATTTTCCTTGTGCAGGATTTTTCAGATTAAAGAAAAAATAAAACAAAACAACTACAATAGGAATCACTGCATATAGAGCTATCAGCTATAAACTTATAATTGATTTAATGCCTTTGTTAATTATCTGATAGAATTGGTTCCTGTATCTGTGCCTCCATAAACATGCTCATGATCACTTCTTATGCTCATGATCACTTCTTGTACTTAATTTTGTATCTAAGACTCATCATATCAGTGAGTATATATATGTCAACAACTTGACTGATTGATAAGATAGTTGATTTTCATTCCCAGCCTTTTGCGTGCTTTGACAGGAAGTGGAGCAAAGATGTTTGCCCACGCTTCTTTTTCAGTTATTTGAGGTTGACAAACAGAATATGTTTTGCCAGTTAACTTATTGCATTGACAGCTCTAAAAATTTAGGATAATAAGGATTTCTGACAAATTAACCTCCCTAGCTTTGCTTCTCACTCCAGTTTGTCCTATTGTGGGTTATTATTATTATTATTATTTTTTGAAACTGCTATTGTGGGTTATTAACTTGTCAAATCTAATACAAGCCTTCCCAATTTTTTATTTTAGAAAGATGCAATTGCATCATTGTTCATCTGTCAGTTTTCTGGAACGGAGCTAAAAAGTTTTTATATATCTGGTGAGATTTTAAGAATCAATTTTGATCCATTTGGGTTGTTACTTGTTGGTAAAAACTCATGATTTGGGCCATGCATCGTATTGCTTATATTTCCAGGTCAATCTGCATCATGACTGCATGAGTGCGCTGACATCAATTTTGACCTTCGATGGTCCTGGAGTAAGGCAGGAGTTGATTGTACTTCTCACATACCTCAGACTGCATGTTCTTCTCAAACAAGCTATGAAGCGGACAGAGTGATATTCTCATATGGATTTTTTTGGTAGCATGAATTGCATAAAAAGATACTTTTATTGCCTAGGATTGTACCAAGCTCTAATAGGCCACTTTATTAATAGAAGTGTAAAGTTATGGTCATATACATTGTGTGACACTAAATATATGGACAAAATGTATATATTGTTGTTTTTAAGCGTATCCTTTAAATAAAACCGTGGCAACGCACGGGCACTATACTAGATGTTATTAATGGGGGATCCATTAAAACATTAATCCTTGTTTATTTTGCATAAAACATTTTACCCTAGTCATCTTCAACGGATTGTCCGTACAAACAAACAAATTGTCTGTGAAAACTTAGATTAGCTACACTTAGTATGGGATGGCAACGGGGCAGATTCAGATCGGGTAGGGTCTCTGGGTACTCAAACACAAAACCCAAACTCAAGATCCGAAATCGCCTTGAACATTGATTCGGGGTATAATCACCGCATAACCAAACCCGACAGATACCTGAAACCCAATTGGATACCTGAAACCTACTTTGTATGGCAACATAATATAGTAAGAGCAATGATGAGTTTTTATAAATATATGCATGATATATATACAGGGGCGGATCCAGGAGGGGGGCTGGGGTGGCTGCAGCCCCTCTCTATGACCTCATTTCTCTATTAAATTCCTATAAAATTTCCTTCATTTCTCCATTAAATTTCTATAAAATTCACTCATTTCTCTAATAAATCTCTATAAAATTCACCAAAATCTTCATCATTAATCATGACATGAACTTAGATAGTAAGTATTAGTCCTAAATCATCATTAAATCTTTATTATCCATCATCATCTTTATTAGTTAGCCCCCCTCTTGATCGCATCCTGGATCTGCCAATGTATACATACATATTCACATGTATAAACAAGAGGCAACAAATAGTAAATGATTGCATGAGTAAACTTAGAATAGTATAAGTAAACAAGTTATTATTAGTTTGTTATAAAACATGAATTTTAATTCTTATTTATTTTTTTCAGTTATCCATTGGGTATCCACGGGTACGGTGGAAAACTAAACCTGAAAATCATAGGTGAAAACTCCAAACCAAACACAAACCGGCTAGACCCAAAACCTTCGGATATCTCACCCAAAACCACCCCATTGCCATCCTTAGAGCATCTCCAACAGATATGGTAAAATAAATAGCTAAATTATATAGCTTAGCTCTTTTGTAAAATATAGAAGTTCTAAAAAAAGAGGAGTTTTCCTATAGACTTCTATTTCTCATCACAAGATGGCAAACCAGGTTCGCTTGCTATTTATGCCCAACGAGATTTTAGGAATAACATACTTGCTATTATACAAAACCAAATAGAAAATTTGTTGGAGTTTAATTTTCTCTGTAAAAGTCTAAATATATAAACAGAACAAGAATAGCATACCTCTTGAAGATGCTCTTACCCATGGTGGTTCCTTAACATGAAGGAAACATTTTTATAGGGTGTTTGGTGAATTTTAATTTGATAATGTAGTGTGTGGGTCGATTGGTATTTGACGTGTAAGTGGATAAATTAAGCAATAGTTGTATTTGATTGTAAATGGATACTTTATTAAACGTTTATTAGTCAAAATCGTGCTATTGTAAACTATGTTCGTTTCAAAAAACAAAAGTTTGAATAAGTCTATAGAGAGCAATATCAATATTTATAACTCAAATAGTTATGATACAAAATTATGTTACAGGATAAATTAAAAGGCACTAGTACAGAACAGGGCTTTAGCCCTGGTCGATAAGGGCCTTTAGCCCCGGTTTCTGAACCGGGACTAAGGATTCGGGACTAAATATCCCACCTTTAGTCCCGGTTCAGAGAACCGTGGCTAAAGCCTGGCCTTTAGCCCCGGTTGGTAATACCAACCGGGACTAAAGGGTGCATCAGGGGGCCACACGGCGAAGCACCCTTTAGTCCCGGTTGGTAACCGGGGCTAAAGGTTTTTTTTTCTGGTTTGGGTTTTGGTTGTTTTCGTTTTACAATTAGATTAGGTATTCAAATGTGTATTGTTCGCTGCTAATACATGTATTCACACACTTATAAGTTAGTTTCAAGCATTAAACACATAAATAAACTATGAAACTCTATATATAAATATATTATGGAGCTATATATATACATAAGTATAATATATATATGCACATAAAATTTACATCATTATCCATTGTTACTTGACTTAAGACACAACCGCTCTCACCACTTAAATCTCATACAGATGTTCATCTTGATTTGGCTTGAGTGGTTCGGCCGGGTCGTAATAGTAATCGCCTTTAGGGTTGACCACTTTATCAAGAAGAAATCCAGCAAGTGTCTCTTGAATTCCTTTGAGGCAGACTTCTTGCAACACTTGTTGCTGCAACCATTGTGTCTTCAATTTGCATTATAAAGAAACAAGTGTTAATATACATAAGATTTAGTTAATAGCAACAAATAAATAAAATGGATGTATTATATATACATATCACATACTTGTAGTGTCTGATTAAGAGTTCTTCTTGCATACACCATGAGGAACTTGCAAACGTAGTATCCACATAGATTGTTTCCTAGTGGCTGCCTTAGAACCCACTATAAGATATAAAACGATTACTATCGTCATCATACGCATATGTTAAAGCATGCTAAGGTAACAGATTATGAGAGCTAGTAGAACTTACTTTTAGCAGGACAGGACCCTTTAGTGGCACTTCCAGATCTGGACGGTGTTTCGGGACGAACCAAGCCCAAACCCTGCTCAATAATTGGAACATTAGTTAATTAACTCTTGCAATGTAGTTAAAAAGCAGGAATCCATATTTAAATATCAAAGTTACCCCTTGATAATGTCTATCATATCTTGGTAATCTCCTAGTGGTTTTCTCAATGAGTCAAAGATTATCAATTGACTTCTGGCCATATCGAAGGCTATGAGTATCCAGTGAAAACTGCATTTGTTTATAGAGTCAACATATGTATCTTTATGCTGAATTGAGTAATAAGTAAGACAAATTGTGCAAACGATAACAACACTCACCCAATGTTGTAGGGGAAGAGTATATACTCTCTGGTCTTTTGGTTGACCAAGAACCTCCGAAGATTCCTCTCCGTTTGAGGTATCCATTGATCGCGGAGAGTGTTTGGATCCGAGAATATGATTGATGGATCAATGAAACCAATATCCGTGTCTCCCTTATCTTTGAGCAATAACATCAAAAATCTGCATATATATGTTTGAGGATAGTTAGTTACTATACATATATATATGCTATAGTCAGATTACTAAAAGAAATGATCACTTACAGACAGTAGCAGCTCATGAGAGATTTGCCTAAAGCGTCCATATGGCATAGTTGGTGGAGCTCACTGTACGGAACAAATATAAGGTCATCGCCCCAGAAGTAATGTTCATCTCTAATTCTGACGGAAATCCAATCATCTGAGTTTTTGGTACATGCCTCCATGTACCATGAGTTTAACGAGCGCATTTGCGTACCAAGTTCCCTGAGGGCCGATGGGTTGTACAGACTTCTACCACGTACATAAGTTATCTTCCACTCATTGACTACAGTGGCATTTGCGATGAGTGCATTTCCTAGAAATTGACTTGCGGTTAGACTAGCTCCTAACAAGAACTCTTCCATACCATCATAATTGACCCTGGGGCCACTGTAGTCTGATAGCATGCTCATGTTTGAACCATATTGATTCCCAACAACTAGAGGGGGCACTGATTGGTTCGATTGTTCCTCGAGCTGTGGGACACCCTTCCGTGCTCTTCTCTCTTCGTTAATTGCCTTTTGGAGAGTCCGGTCATAGTCCGATAGTGGAGAACTCTTCTGAGCATCACGTAGCTTTCTCTTATGAGCATCCACCGCTTACCTTAGAGCTGATTGATGTAAGAAGAACGACTTTTTAGCTTCTTTCTTTGCTTTATGGTCATCTCTCATTTTCTGGAATTGTGCTTGCACATCGGCCTTTATTGAAGCGTCTAGTTCTTCGTCAGTCTTCTCATACGGAAGTTTCCAAGGAATCTTAACTTTCCTTGTAGCTTGCCTCTTCTTTGATGATGGGGTGGCCGGTGGATTTGTGGCGGGCCTCTTCTTTGACGATGGGGCGGCCGGTACAGGCGTTGGAGACCGTCGTGGAGGCGATGGGGCCGGTGCAGGCGTTGGAAATAGTCGTGGAGGCGATGGGGCCGGTGTCGGCGTTGGAGAACCTCGTGGAGGCGATGGGGCTGGTTTTGGAGTTGGAGACGACCTTGGAGGTTTTAGGGAGGAAGCCGTGTCGTGCATTCCACCACCATCATCATCCCTTGCAATACTATGCCCAGCAGGTGATGAATGGTGACTTAGGTCTCTGGGTGAGGTCCTGCAATGAAAACAACGAGTGTTAATAAACTATCGTTATTTCAGCCAATACAAAGTTAGTGAAAAAGTGCTAGGTATGATTCACACCTAGGATGAGGAGGAGGAGGAGGCGACGATGATAGAATAGGATGTGATGCCCCAGGAATAATGATGTAGTGCTTGCGCCAACAAATAAATGTATTCTTCGCTTCTCCTAAAGTCTTCTCCCCATCACCTCCTTCAATGTCAAGCTGAACATCGCTATGACCTTTTTGAACTCTATCCACTGAGACACGAGCATATCTAGGTGGTATTATTACCTCATGGCATTTTGGACTGCGGAACACGGTGGGCGAACGAGAGGTCATGGCGCGGTGTCGTGGAAGCATGCCTTCCCTCAAGACAAAGATACATATAGAAGCCACCAGAGAAAGAAGAAAGAGGAGGAAGCTATGAAACTTAGCATGTCGCAAATGCTTAGTGAAGCACGCGAAGCAGCTATTCAAGCAAAATTGCGAGAAGAGAAACTTGAGGCAAGAATGAGCGAGGAAATCAAAAGGCAAGTGGAGTTAGCAATGAGCCGAATGCAAAGTACTGGATCAGTACCGGAAGTCAACATCAGCCCATCAGCTCAGTTGAAAAGCAGTTGTGCTTCTACGGAAGTGCCTCAACCTAGTGATGAAGCAAAGCTACGCTTCCCCGTGGATGACATCACAGAACCGAATACACCATGTGAGCTGCACATTCCAGAGGGGGCTACCACAATCATGGTGGCTACCGGTGTTGTATCTCCTATCGACCCTACAGTTAACACTGGATTTTGGTACGCTTAGGAGAATGACAGGTGGGCCAGCAACCAGTGGTGTTCAAAGCATTCGGCAAGTATCCATGCGGTCGGCTAGTTTCGGAGCAATTCAGCAAGTGTCTGTGTGGTCGGTTAATCTCCAAAGATTCGGCAAATGATCGTGCGGTCGGTTATTCTGAGAAGGGGCGGTTTTCTGTTGAAGGAGCAACAAAAACGGCAAGTGAGAGCCGAATCAGGCAACAGACATCGCGACGATTAAGGAAATGAAGACTCTAAAGGAAAGACTAGGGTTAGAAGTGTCGTGTTTTTCCTTTAATATTTGTAGTCGTATCCTTTTAGGACTCATGTCATGTCCAGGGTATAAATATGAACCCTTGGCCATTGTAAAAACTGTTCACAACCAATACAATGCAACCGGCCCCGTGCCAACTTCGAGTCCTTCATCGTGTCGTTGAGTTCTTCGAGAGGAATCATCGATCCGTCGACCTCCGTAAGTCCCGGCAACCTTGCTATCATGTCTAGTATCATGCGGTGGATTTAGATGTTGATACAAGTAGTCTTGTTTGTTTTCAATGATCGTGCGGCGGATCTTTGCTTGACAATCAAGAAGTCTTCGCTGATGTTTCGTTTATGAGTACACACCGTGCGGCAGGTGCTTGCTCGATATGCTTAGCAAAAGCAAGATAGTTATCGGCTTTATTAGATTTGGCAAGATCTAGTAGATTCATCAAGTTACTAAGTGTTGCATGTTTTATATTTGTTATATATTTGTAACACTCTTTTGCCCAATCTAGATTGATACGGTTCGGCTTTATCTTTTCTTATAGATCTATTCTTGTTTTAATAGTTAATCATATTGTTCATACGAATAGATCTCATGGTCATAGTAGCCGAATTAGTTTAGATCTAGATTGTTACGTGTTGCGGGTTCATACATGTTAACCACATTTAAGCTTTGATAATGTTGGGTGTCGTGCGGCAGACGCAAGCTTTAGATTACTTTAATCGTGTTTTCTTATATGTTCCTTCATCATGGACCCCAACTCGGTTGGATTTGCCGAGCTTGGTTATGCTTTAACTCATAGTTAATTATGATTCGTCCATACGTACTTTCTCATGCAATGCATGTTCGGCTATCAACCTTTTCACATGCTTATTGTTTGTTTTAGCCGAATGATCTATAAAACTTGTTGGCAGATAGCTTCTATAGCTATATGTCAAATTAAGTGGCTTCAGGGCCGTATATATGGAACTGTCTGGTCTCATCCGGCATGTTCCAGTTTTATATCTAATAATTTTCATCCCTTGTTAGTTTCAGGTCAAACTGACTGACACGTTTCTGGACTCCAAAACACCCGGGCACCCGATTGAAGCTACGCTTTCCGGCTTGCTGTGTGTTGGGCACAATGCGTCACATTTTGTGTCAACACACTTTTTGGCACACCCGGTGGGACTACACACTTTTTCAAGATGGTTGAATTCAATAACAGCCAGGTTCTGGACGTGACTATGGATGAGTTGCCAGAAGACCTGAGGAATACAGTCCAGCAAGCATGTGATGAGTTTCAGCATAAGTGTTTGTTGTCCTTTTCAAAGAATAAAAACAACAAGGTTTTTCAGAAGCAGCAGCTTCCGAGAACTCTCCTTCCACATCAAACTGATTACACCAAAGAAGAAGATGCTCAGAAGATGTCTGAGATGGTTTATAAAGCTATGAGTGAATCTCTGAGGAATCATAATACAGCTTTCTTGAACACCTTTCGCTCAATCATGGTCAGTACTTTCGGTCCATCCGCCGATAAATGCTTTGAGGAAACCATTGGTCCAATGCAAGGGCCGACATTGTTCAATATGCCGAAATGCCAGGAAAAAAATGTTGAAGATGGTGAGACATCTGGCATGAACCAAGGTGGGATGACTCCTCACCAGAAACAACAACACCCCATGACTTATGGCCAGCTCACGTTCGGTGCAACGGGGAACGTGCATTTGAAATTTGATGGTAAGATGAAAATTGATGCTAATCCTTTTGCACAGAACACAATGTCCTTCTCCATGAACATGGTTGCTATAGAAAGCTCTAAAGACAAGGGCAAGGTGAAAGTGTTAACCTCAGACAGAGCTAAGAAAACTGGTATTGTTGACCCTGATCGGCAAATTACAAATGAAAAATTTTGGCAACAGGCTCGGTTCCAGAACGGCCGAACCGAGAGAGAGGAACCTTCTAAGCCCAGAGTCATGACACAGATTCTTTTGAACAAATGGCGACGGGATCAAGAACGGTATCGGAAGCAAAGGTATTACGAGGAACAAGAGTTCATGGATGAATATCAGAGGTATGAGGAAGAGATGTACCAGAGGGAGCAAGAGTACATGAGAGAGCAGGAACAGTCTCATTGGGATGCTCATTCTTTAAACATTGTTGTAATGAAGGCTTGAAGCTGCCTACTAAAGATAATTGCCCTGAATGCAGTGACCAATATTCAGAGTACAGGCAGTCTCGGGCCAACCGCCGTCCAGTCCATGAAAGTCTTAGAGCACGTTTTGCTGAGGACGATCGGCGTGTAAAAATGGATAGTTCTAGAAATTGGCGAAGCAAGAGATTTGCCGATCAAGGGTGGATCCATTATGAAGAAGGCACTGGGGAAGAAGAGATCCATGAGTACGTGTGGAAAAAAGGATAATGGTGTCCACCAGGGCTGAGAAAGAGCCAGAAAAGAAGGGTACAACGCTTGAGGAACAAAGAGTTGGCACAGACAGTTGCCGAAAAGAAACAAGTGTGGCGTCCTAAGGAAAAGCCTGACAAGCAAGACCAGTCGGCTGATGCGTATATGGATTTCTTTATTCCATCAGAGTTCTTAGCTCCAGAAGACCAGGATATCCAAGAAGAAGTATACTCAGATTTCGATGAGAGTGAGTATCATGATCTGATGGCCCAACGTGTCCTAACCGAACGGGCGGTTTTCGATAAGCCGGCCAAACATCGACATTTGAAGCCACTTTATGTGAAGGGGTACGTCAATGGCAAACCTCTGACCAAGATGTTTGTTGATGGAGGAGCTTCCATCAATATCATGCCTTATACCACCTTTAGGAAGCTCGGGATGACCAATGAGGAACTGCTAAAAACTGACATGGTACTCAGGGATTTTGCTGGCAATCCTTCTGACACCCGAGGAGCTGTGCATGTTGAGTTGATGATTGGATCAAAAACTTTGATTACTACTTTCTTTGTCATCTATGGCAAGGGGGCATACAGTCTGCTCTTAGGGAGAGATTGGATCCATGCTAACTGGTGCATACCTTCAACCATGCATCAGGTTCTTATTTAGTGGATTGGAGATGATGTTGAAGTTGTTCATGCTGATGATTCGGTAAGTGTTGCTGCTGCAGAACCTACTTACTGGGAATATGATGGTGTTTATTGTTTCTCTGGAAGAGTATGGGAAGAAGGTCCTGTGAATGTCTTCAACAAGGATCAACAGCCGATCCAAGCAGTCGGCTCTCAAAGCAATTTTTAATGGAGAACCCGATCGATGGCAACAAAGGAAAGTTGGGACGTGGCTTTATGTCGACCGATAAGCTAGAGGAGATAAATGTTCGTGATGATATCAAACCAAGGCCGATGTATATCAGTGCAAATTTAGACCCAGAGTATAGATTGAAATTGATAAACCTTCTGAAAGAGTTCAAGGATTGTTTTGCTTGGGATTACACAGAGATGCCCGGATTGGATCGTTCTATTGTTGAGCATCGATTGTCGATCAAGCCTGGGTATCGTCCTTATAAACAACCTCCTCGGAAAATTTTCAAAGAGGAGGTATTGGTCGATGTGAAAAAATAAGTTGAAAGATTATTAGAAGCAAATTTCATTCGGCCATGCAGGTATGCAGAGTGGATTTCAAGTATAGTACCAGTGTATAAAAAGAATGAAAAGATGAGAGTCTGCATTGACTTTAGAGATCTCAATAAAGCCACTCCAATGGATGGTTACCCGATGCCAGTTGCCGATTTACTTGTTGATGCATCGGCTAGTTATGAAGTCATCAGCTTTATGGATGGTAATGCTGGCTATAACCAGATCTTTATGGCAATAGAAGATATTTCAAAAACAGCTTTTAGATGTTCTGGTCATATTGGATTATTTGAGTGGGTTGTCATGACTTTTGGTTTAAAGAATGTGTCACACCTAGTTTTAAAGACAAAATGGGATGCAATAACCTTATGTGTGCCCAGAGATCAGTCACACACATAAGCCGACAAATTATCAAAATTGTATCATCACAAGTGTTTATTACATAGCGAACAAATATTTAAATAATGTTTATTACATAACAGTGGAAATATAAGATAACTCTCGCGAAGCTCCATAGCACAGGGATGTCAACTGGTTGACCCCAAACCTAGTAGTCCTCTGGATACTCATAACTTTGATAATCTGGTACCCATCCGGGATTTTTATCCAAATATGAAAGGAATAAAAAAGCGTAAGTACTTTCGTACTCAACAAGTAAACATGGGGTTCATGAGGCTCAAAAAGGTATGACACTGGTTAAACTGCATTAGCTTTTAAGTTATCACAATTTTAGCATATGGATAGCATCAATAGAATCAATAGCCCAATAACCATATGATCGTGTAAACATGAATAATGAATAGCAAACTAGTAAATGATAGATTAAAGTCATTCTGTTCCATAAGAATTCCAGGTCGCTCGTATCCGTGAGCACGGCTAATATATCAGTTTTTAACACTCTGCAGAGGTTGTACACTTTACCCATGAGTCGTGTTACCCATATGCCCGGGTGTATAACTCCCAAAACACTGCCGAGGTGAGCGGGCAGGATACACTATGAAGTCTTTCAAAGGGGCTCGCTGACATACCACAGACAGTACAGATCCACGGGCAACGGGTATACGGGAGCCCGGAATGGTACACACACGCAGCGGTCCCCACTCCAGCCACAACCCACAACTGCTCGGCAATGGCAACTTTCGTGAACTGCCGCATGCGAGAAAGTAACCATATTACTGAACTAAAGCCAGAGCCATATAGCCCTCATGGTTGTACTGTAAATCCTGGGTGATCTCTTACGGAGGTTCTAGAGCATCTCAAAAACTTTGCTCCAGATCACCCTAATCCATGTTGCTAAAAAGCATATTTTACTGTTGTTGCATAAGTCATTAGTCAGGTTTACATGATCATGGTTATTTCTTGAGAGCACTAGCTTGATCTACCCAAATGCATAGATTCCCAGGGTAACAAGGTATAAGGTACAAGTCTATGGCAAATCTATATAGGATATCAAGGAAACAAATGCAATCATGAATTAATGATTTAAGTGATTAGGACAACAAGGATGATCCCATGTATACTTGCCTTGCTCGAAGGGTTCCTGCTGATCCTGCTCAAAGAGAAACTCCTGGTCACCCACGTACTGCTCACCGTCTATACTCGATCACCACATCACATGCAATCATACAGAGGCATAACATGCAAGCAAACAAAGGCTATAGATTAGAACAGTACACCAATCATAATAAAACAAGATTAAAAGTTTATAAAACTGATCTACGTCTCACTACGATCACATAGACGTTTGAATCACGAAAAACGGAGCGATAACGAAGAAGTTATGAATTAAACAAGATCTTGAAAAGGGCACGATTGAAGCATTACCAAATTAATTTTCTTTGATTTTCAAAAGTAATTAACATAGATGAAATCTATACTACTGGATAGAGCATAAAATTACGGATCTAACGCAACTTGAACGGATCGATTTGGATTTAAAACGAGCCATTTATAAGCATTTGAAACTGAGTGGCAAATTTGTAAATGGATTTTCTATTTTAATTTTGATTTAAAACAAACCCGAAAAGAACTACGCCTTCCAGAACCGAAAGCGTAGAGGAAGAAGACGCTTTAGGACCGCGGGTTTTTGCTTTAAAAAGAACAGGGACTCTTTTGCAATTGTGCCAGCCGAAGGGGTACAGAGCTCTGTGATCCGTCGATTTAAAACGGACGGACAAGATTAGAAAGAGGGGGGGAGCGGCGGCGGTCGACCAGAGCAGAACAGGGCGCGGTGGTGCCATGGCCGGCGTGCGGCGGCGCAATGCAATCCGCAGTTCCAGAGCGCAATTCGCGGTGCAGAAAGGACCGGAGAGAGAGGGGAGAACGGCGAATTGGATGGTGCATTCGGTTGGGCTGATTCAACGGCGCACGCGGCGGTGCCCGCGGAGCAGCGGCTCGGCTTCGCCGGAGAGTACGCACGGAGATAGAGGAGGGGTGAAAGGGCATTCTGGAGCATCGGGAAGCTGTCTTACCACGGCGTGAGACTGGCGCGATGCTCAAACGGAGCGGAGGAGCTCGGCAGAGGCGGATTCGATGGCGGCGGCGCTGGACTAAGGTCGCGGCAGCGCTGGGTGGTCTCTGCAGTGCTCCGAGGGGCGAGGTGAGGGCGGAAGGGTGTGGACTTCGGCTTTTATAGCACGGAGGTGCTCCACAGAGAGGGAAAGGTAGGATTCGACGCGGATTCGAGCGTGGCCGGGAAGAAAACGGCAGTGCGCAGGGAAGGAAAGAGAGGAAGGGCAAAAAGGAAAGGGGCCGGTGGGTGTGCGGCGCTCGGCTCGGTATGCCGTAGAGAAGGAAAGGGAAGAATTTCCCTGCTCCGATTCGGGATCGACCGAGAGGGTCGTCGGCGCGGGAGAACAGGGAAAGAGGGGGAGAGAGAAAGGAAGGGGAGGGAGGCGAATCTGACACGCGGGGGCCACCTGTCAGCGCAAAGAGAGAGAGAGAGGGAGAGGGGGAGAGCTGGGCTCGTCCACGTGTGAGGGGAGGTGGGCCGGCCTACTGCGGTCTGGCCTGCTGGGCTGGGGGGAGGAAAGGCGTGCGGGCCAAGGAAGAAAGAGAGAGAGAGAAAGAGGGAAAAGCTTTTCCAATTTTCGATTTTCAAAAATTCAAACCATTTTCAAATACCAATTGAATTTTCTAGTTTGAAAATGAAAGAGCAATACAAAAACCTATGCACCAGCATGTATGCAACACAAGAGTTTCTACTTGTGACAATTTTTACTTTATGAAATCCTTAGTTAATTTTTCCTAGGTTTTTAATGACCACAACAAAATGCATTTCAATTTACTTTTAATCTATTTTGAAAAAATGCAAGTTCTTAGGGTGTTACAGAATGCCGGTGCAAACTTATCAGAGAGCCATGAACTTTATTTTCCACGAGTTGATCGGCAAAATTGTGGAGATTCTATATTGATGATGTGGTGGTCAAATCCAGAAATCATGAAGGGCGTTTAGCTGATCTAAGGAGGACTTTAGAGTGCACTAGGAAGCATGGTTTAAAGATGAACTCGAACAAGTGCGCCTTTGGAGTCTTAGCTGGTGAGTTTCTAGGATTTTTAGTCCATAAAGGAGGGATCGAAGTCGGTAAGAAAAGCATGGAAGCAATAGACAAGCTTATCCCTCCAGCCAATCTCACAGAATTGCAATCATTGTTCGGCAAGATTAATTTTGTAAGAAGATTCATATCTAACTTGTCCGAAAGAGTTTTGCCTTTCTCTCCACTGTTGAAGCTTAAAAAGGATCAAGAATTTGTATGGGGTGACGTACAACAGAAGGCTTTTGATGAAATCAAAGAATACATGAAGGCGCCACCTGTATTGGTACCTCCACAGCTTGACAAGCCTTTTAAGTTGTACGTGGCGGCCGACAGCCTAACAATAGGGTCGGCCCTCATGCAAGAGTTTGAAGGAAAGGAAAGAGTAATAGCTTACCTTAGCAAAAAAATACTAGACCCCGAAAAAAGGTATTCACTGGGGAAAGAAAGTTTGCTTGTGTGTTATTATTCATGTCCAATTTGGGGCCCCCCCTGTTGAATGTTGAATGCGTGTTTTTTTTTCTTTTGATGTAAAAAAAATTTTTTTTCAATGCCTTTTTAAAGGGGGTTTTGGTTAAAAAGGGGTTTTTGGTTTATAAAAATTTAAAAATTTTAAATTTAAAAATTCCCCAAAACCCAAAAACCAAAATTAAAATCCTTTTTTAAAAATCCCACCCCCTTTTCAAAAAACCAAAAAAAAATTTTAAAACCTTACTTTTTTTTGGGGGTTTTCTTATTTTAAAAATTTTTTTTATTTTTTTTTAAATCCCCAACCCCTTTTTGAATTCCCTTTTTCCCAACCCAAACCCCGGTTTTAAGGGTTTACAGGGGGCTTTTTTTTCTTGTTGAAATAAAGGGGGGTTGTTGTTGTGAGTTTTTTTGGGTTTTTCTGAGATAAAAATTTTAAACCCAATTTAAAATCGGCCAAAAAAAAATGAAGAATGTTATTAAAAGGGAAAATATTATGAAAAGTGTAGACTTTTAAAAATTTTCCCCAGTAGCAACCTTGCCATACCCCGGGGGGGTAATGAAAAGAAAAATAAAGGAAAAAACTGTTTAGGTTTCCGAGGGGATCAAGAATTAGGTTTGGGTTAAAAAAATCGGGAAATTGAAGGGAAAAAAACGAATTTACCGTTTTTTTTAAAAAGAATCCATCGCAGAAAGTTTCCCGAAAGCCCCTACAAACCCTCAATTTGTGCTCTTGGGATCGTTTTTTCTAAAAAACATAAGGGGGGACTCCTCAAGGTTGGTAAAGGAGGGCCAAAGGGGCTGATGTATGAAGTACAGGGGGGGTTTTTTGGGGGCACTAAAACGGTTACCGAATGAAGTGGAAAATTAAAAAGGGCTTTTACTTTTGGCCAAAACCCTTTTTTAAATTGTTTTAAAAATTAAAGGGGTGTCATGTTTTTTGAGTTTTTTCAACTTTAGAGAGCTCCGCAAACGTTTGAACCAATTTCAAGCCCTTTTGGGGGTTTAGAGGAAAGGGGGTGGATTTAATTGGGCAAAAAAATCCCCCCTTTAGCAAAGGACATAATTTTTGTGTTAGCTTTTGATTATTTTACAAAGTGGGTCGAAGTATTCCTTTTTAAGAAGGGTACATCAGAAAAAAAACGATCAATTTTTTTTTGGAGCTATAATTCACGGTTTTAACCTCAGGACTAAAAAACCCTGGGTTTTTTAACCCTTGAATTTTTATTTTTTAAAATGGGGAACAAAAATTTTTTTTTAAAAAAGTAAGGCAAATAAAATCAAATAAAAAAAAAGAAAAATTTTTTTGGAGTGAAAAAATCGAAGAAGTGGGATTCGGTTTAATGAGGTTTATGGGCTTTTTGAATAGCTTGTCATGGGGCTACTCGGGCGTTTTCCCCCGGTTGGTTTATGGGCATCTGTTTTGACCATGGGGGTCAGGGGTTCCCGGGAAAAGGGGAAATTTAAAAAATTTAAAAAGAAAAATTTTTTAAAAAAATTTAGGGAATTGGGGTTTTTAAAATTTTGGGTTTAAAAATTAAAAATTAAAAAAAAAAAAAAGGGTTTTTAAGATTAAAGGGAAAAAAGCCCTTTGAAGGGAAAGTTTGGAAAAATTCTCCGATTGGGGGAAAAAAGGGAAAATTGGGAAAAAGGTTCCAAAATTTGGGAAAAAATTTTTGGATATAGGGGATTAAGGTATTTTGAAAATCTCTAAGAAAATTTAAAAGAGTTTTGGGAGCTTAAAAAAATTGGGGGCCCTTGGGTTTTTCAAAAAAAACGGCGTCTGGAAATGGGGTTATCCGAAAAACAAAACCGAGGGGGGCATCGATTTGCAGAAAGACAAGGCAAAATTTAAAAAAAAAATAAAAAAACGGGATGGTGGAGCCCAATTGGACTTGTAGGGTAAAAAAGCAAGGCTAAGGGAAATGCTTGGGGGGGAAAAAAAGATATAGGGGGTTCAAAATTTACAGGATATACCCCCCAAGTTGAAGAACTGTAAAAACAAACTAACTAAAGGGTTAAAAAGCGAAAAAATGAAAAAGATAAATTTTTATTTTTTTCTTTCCAAACACGCCCCTTAAAAAAAACCCCCGGGGGGGGTTTAAAAAAAACTTTATTTTCCCCCAAAAACTCCCCTTAAAGGAAAATCTCGGCAGGGGCGGATAATCACTATTTTTTTTCCAAAAAAAAACCCCTTTTTTAAAGGGAAAACAAAACCCCCGTCGGCATCAAATCCATATTTTTGGGAAAATCCATTTCTTTTTCCCCTTTATGCTTTCATCGGGAGCTTCAATCCCAAATTTTCCCTTTTGACCCATTTTTGCAACCACTCCCAAAAGTTTCCCCCATTGCCTTGGTCTTCTTTATCGGGAAAAAGGCTTGGGGAAAAAACCCAAGGCTTCTCATTCGGGAAACCCCTTTAACCCCATCCAATCTGAAATTTTAAATCCAAACCCCACAGCCTTTTCAGTAATTTTTCCCCCCAAAACTGCCAGTTTTTTTATATAAAAAATCCCATTAACCCCAAATTTACTCATTTTTTAATTGCGAAAAAAAGGGGGTTTTTTTAAAAACCCCAATTTTTAGGAGAAAATTTTCCCCCAAAAATTTCCCCCATAATTTTTCCCCGATTTAAAACTTTAACCCCGGCCAAAAAACAATTTATTTAAAAATTCCCCGCTGAAAACGGCAAAACACAAAATTCCCAACCATACGCCCAGGGCCCCCCACTTTTCCCCACGTGACAAACCCAAAAACCTCCTTTTTAAATTTCCAGTCCAAATTCTTTTTACCCCACCCCTTTTTTTACCCCCTTTTTTTTTAACCCCCGGCGGCCGAGAAACCCAGTAAGCACAATTTTTTCCCCGCCCCAATGAAAACCCCCAAGCCCCTAGTAAACGATCAAGGAACCAAGGGAAAACCATTTCCCTTACCTTTTTTTTAAATTTTTTGAGAACCTTCTTCCCCTTTTTTTGCCTTTCCCTTTTTTCTTTTTTTAAACCAGGAAGTCAACGTTGAAACCTCTGACAGTCCGTTCCCCGCCTAGGGAAAAAGGGAAAAACTGACCCCCTATTTTGTCAACGGAAGCCCCTATTCAAAGGTTAAACTATTGGATTTTGGAAGGGCGTTTCTTCAAAAATTCCCAAATAAAAAAGGAAAACCTTGGGGATTAGGAAAACCAACACGGGGGGAAGTTAAACAGGCACAGGCCATTCGTAGGGAAAAAAGAGAACATTGATCGAAATTAATTTTTGCCTGAACGCCCTTTTTTTTCGAAATGGCCAGCCCTTCCTTGGATTTTGAAAGGTGACCGCCCTTAGTTTTTTTGGAGTTATTTTTTTCTCGGAAACTAAAAACCCGTGGCCCAAAAAAGGGGTTTAGGACATTCAACCCAAAGGGCGGTGGTGGGGAAAAGAAAAGGACCCCTTTTGAAAAGTATGGGAAAATTTTTTTGGGGAAAACTGTACCACCAAAATGACCCAAGGCTTCAGCCCATGGAACAGGCCCTTTTGGCCCTTCTTCGATTTTAGGACCCCTTCACCCGTGCCAAATGTTTTTTAGGGCCCCGGGCCCTCCAACCTTATTTTAAAAAAATTTTAAATAAAAATTTAAAAATTTGTTTTCTTTTTCCCAATTAAAAACAAAAAAAAATTTCCTTTTTAAAAAACAAATTTCCCCCTAAAACCAAAAAAATATTAAAAATTAAAATTTTTTTAAAATTTTAAAAAAATCCCCATTAAAAAAAATTTATAATTTAAAACATTTTTTTTAAAATTTTAATTTCCCCCAAAAAAAAAAAAAAAAAAATACCCTTTAAAAAATAATATTTTAAAAAAAAAAAAAAAAAATTTTTTTAATAATAAAAAAAAAAATATTTAATCCAAATTTTATAAAAAATTTTTAAAAAATTTAAATAAACAATTCCCAAAAAAAAAAAAAAAATTATATTAATTTTCAAAATTTTAAAAAAAAAAAAAATTATTAAAAAAAAAAAATATAAAAATTTTAATAAAAAAATATACCATAATTAAAAAAAATACCCCAAAATAAATTTTAATCCATCATCTCAAATTTTTTCATATTCCCCGATCCTTAGCGAAAAGGTTTTCGATCCATCCCAAATCAAAAGGGAAGCCCCCAAACCCTTTGAATATTCCCAACCCTTTGGGAAAGCCCCACATTTCCAAACCCAAAGGTACCCCAAAAAGTAAAAAACCCGGAACCCCCGTGTTGTCCCCGCAAGGGTTTTTCAAAAAACTCATCTTTTATTTAACCCCTACCTCTGTTCACCAAAATTTTTTTTATAAAAGATAAATTTGGCAAAAGGGATCCAAATGCCAAGCACACTATATTCCAAATTGGGGTGCCCCACTTATCCCAAAAAAATAGTTTTATCCGCACCAAAAAAAACCTAAATTGGGACCCTCTTAATTTGATAGGGGGCATCACCAAAAACAGGGCAAGGGCAAAACCTAAGGTCCTATCCATACAAACCACTGGTGTTCCCCGGAGTAAAACCCACCGCCGCAAAAGGGAATCGGCCGGGATCAACCAAAAACCCCCCTTTGGAAGTTCCCCCCAAAAACCCACACGGGGAAACCCAAAAAACCCCGGAACGGGGCCCCACTTTCCCAAAGAAGGTATGGCAACGGGTCCCCCATCTCCAATGGCTGCCCCCGCCACTAAAAACAGGGAAAAAGCCAAGAGGAAGGATTCCTAAAAAAAAAGAAATTTATATCGGTTTCATTTTAACTTCCCTTTTTACCCCGATTTTCCCGAACTGTTTTCCCGGATCAACCTAAGGAGAACACCAAAGGGGCCCCTTAGGAGCGTTTTCCCCGCTTTTCACCTTTGGGGTGAAAACGGAAACCCTTTTCCCACACAGGACAACCAACCAAAAAGCCCCCGGCAAAGAAAACCCCCGTCAATTCAATCGCGGTACTTTTAAAGTATCCCCGGAACTTCGCCGAAAACAAAAAGGTTCCAAACGATTTCTAAATAAAAAATCAAACCAAAATTTTCCTCATAGGGGGATTTTAATCCCTTTTTGAAAAATCCCCCCAAGCCGTTCCGGAAAACCCCAAAAAACCCCAAAAAACCCAGAACCGCCCAAAAAATTTTTCTTTTGGGGAAAAAACTGATGAGTAAAAAAAATTGGAAAAATTGAAAGAGCAACCAAAAGAAGCAATGCCCACAAATTCAACCTTCAAAAAGGGGTACAAAACTGAAAATCCTGAAGCGGAAGATTAAAAAAATTTTAAGGCCCCCCGCCCACCAAGGAGATAGGGAATGAGAAACCCTCTTTTGTTTCCCACCAACCTGTTTTAATTTAGTTGGGGAACAATACGTTTTCGAATATAAAACTTTGTAATAATTCAGATTTTCCGGCAAAATTTTCCCCCCATTTAAAAAATCGGCAAAAACTAGGGAAATTTTTTGATTTTTGGCCCAAAACAAATCCCCGGAATTTCCCAAAAAAATTTCTTTTAGAAAGGGTGATCCCAAAAATTTCCCAAAAGGAACATTTTCCAAACTTTAAACGGCCCCAAGGGGAAAAACAATTCTTAATCACCATCAATCTTGTTTTTTTTTATTTCCTTGAAACTTTTTAATTTCCCCCTTTTGATAAACCCCCCAAAATTATGTAACTTTAAAATCTTTTAAAAATTTCAAATTTTATCGGGCATCAAGATCAAAAATAATTGCCTAACCAAAATTTTTTTTTCCAAGGAACGTGGCCTGAAATGAAACGAGATTTTTCCCCAAAAAAGCATTTCCAAGCAAAGGTTTTTTTAAAAAACCCCATTTTGGGTTTTTTTAAACTTGTTTTTTTAACGGAAAAACCCCTTTTACGTTCCCCGGAATTGCCCGGGGGGTTAAAAAATTAAAAACTGAAACCCCTTATCCCAAAAAAAATCAAACCCTTTCCGGTTTAAATGGTTTCCCAAAAATATAAAAGGAGGAAAAAACCAACGGAAACCCCTTGTTTTTAAAAAAATCCACCAGTTTTATTCCCCCAAAGAACGTCCCCCTTTTTTGGAAAAACGGGGGGCCAAAAAAAAATTTTTGCCCCACCCCTCGGAAAAAAATTTGGCTAATCAATGCCACCCCTAAAAGGGGCCCCTTATTTGGATTTTTGCCTGATCCCTTGTTTTCCCAAACCCGACAACCTGGCAAATTTTTTTAAAATTAACACTTAAAAATTGCGGGCCCAAAAATTTCCCCCCCTATAATTTCTTTAAGGATTTTTTGGGGCCCACCAAAAAATATGGTTTCCCAACAATCCACCTTTTTTTAAGGCATTTAAAAACCCTCAACCCATATAAAATAACGAAAACAATATTTAGCCCCAAACCAGAGCCCTTTTAATTTCTGGGCGGGGCCCTTTTAAAGGAACTTTTTAGTCATCGGCAACCCTTTTTTGTAACCTTAAAGGGAATCCGGCATTTTTTGGGAAGTTGGGTCTTATTTTGCAATTAAATTGCTAACTACTCTTTGAATCTTTTTTAAATTTCAAAAACCCTTTATTGAATTTAAACTTCACTCCATTATTTCCCAATAAATGGAAAACTAAAAAAATCCCAAAATTCCACCATCGGCAGCACCCCCTGGAAATTAACCCCTTAGAAGGGCCCACTCCCTTTGGGGTTCTTATTGCAACTTTTGGGGGACGGACCATTCTTCCCCCTCTGAAAACGGAATCGAATTGGCCCCTTTCCCGTGCCCCTCAAGAACAAAATCCAAAGGGGGTCTCCCGATTAAATTGCAAATTAGCAAAATTGCTCACTTGCCTTAATGTCCCCGTTATACTTTAAAAAAATTCGAAAAAGCGAAACCATTTTTTACTTCCAAATTCACCCGGAAGTTTAAAACCCCTTTTTCTTAAAGTGCACACGCCAAAAAAAAAACCCCATTTTTTCGGGGAAATTAAAAATAACATAATCTCTTTGGCAAAAATGGGGCCCCAACCCAAATTCCAGAAAATTCACACTTTCCCCTTTAATTCTTTAACAATTGATCAAAACCTTCCCCAGCAAAAATACCCAAATTCCTGGAGGCGGAAAAAAATGGGGGTTCAAAACTTAAAAACCCCCAAGGGTAATTTTCTTTTTCCCTTAACCCTTTATTTGGGACTAACAAAAATTAAAAAAATTATCAAGAAATTATATAAATTTTTAATGAAAAATTTTGCTACAAAAACTATCTTGTTTTAACAACACTTTTTTTTCAAATTTTAGAAACCGACCCTTTGACCCTTAAACCGAAAGACCCCTGTTTCACCCAAAACAAGTTAAACTTCCCCAGTTCCCCTTTTCATTCAAAGGTTTTCCAAAACGGCAAAGCTTTAAAATTTCCCAAATTAACCACACCAAAAATTAATTTCAATTTCGAAATTTAAATTTAAAAATAAAATTTTGTTTTTAAAAAGCAACCTTTTTAAACCAAAATTCAAAACCCATTCTTTTAAACCAGGAGGAAAATTTAATGGTCCCAAATTTTTAGATAATTCGAATTTCCCTTCATCCCAAATTTTTTTGAATCCAAAAATTTCAATCAAAATTCCACCATCATCCATAATTCGTTGGTTTTTGGGGTTTCCCTTAAAAATAAAATGGTTTTCATTCATTCCAGGCCAAAAATTTGAAATCCCTTCTTTTTACATTTCCGAATAAAAACCCGCTTTACTTTTAACTAGCCCAATTCGTTATTAAATTCATCCCCAGTTTGGGTTGGTTAAAACCCGATTTTATAACGTTTTCGCCATCGGTTTTAACCCAAAATTTCTTTTTTTGTCCCCAAAAAAAAACCCGTTTCCTTTTAAAACAAAAAATAAATTGGGATCTAATTGCAAAAAAAAATCTAATTTTTCTAAACCCCGGTTTATTCAAGAAATCAGGGGGTGGGCCTTTTTTCCATTTTAAAAATAGGAACCAACTAAAAATTTCTTTAAAACATCTGGATTTTAAAACAAACAACTTTGGGAAATCCTTCCCCAATTCAAATGATTTCATTGGTTTGCCATAGGGCAAATTTACCAACACGGGGTTATCAAGATTTATCGTTTACCCTTTTCCAGGTCTATCATGGGGAAAATCAAAAATTTTTTGGGGCCAACCCCTGGAAAGGGTTTATGCCTTTCCCTATTAAAAAAGTTTTCCAAGTTTTATGCATGGTTTGTCCCATAGGTATGCGCGACAATTGTTCAATCCGGCTTCATGTCCCTTTGACAAGCTTGGTGCTTTTAGCCCCTTTGCTTTAAAATCTTTTGTTTTAGCGCCACCCAACAAAAATTTTTTTCGGGGGAAATTTTTGTTAAGCAAACCCTTTGGGCGCCTTTCATTTCGGGGGGCTTCTCAAAGCAGTCACATGACGGTTTTGGGGCCCTTCGATTTCCCAATGGGAAGGGGATGAACTCCACCAAAACAACATTTGTTTTTCCCCCTGGCCCTTTTTTCCTTTGGGCCCCCCCCCCCTTGGGGGGTTTTTTTACCCCTGGTGCCGGCTTCGCCGGGATTCCCCTTTTTGAGTTTTTTAAACCCCAGGGCCATTGGGGGAATTTGTTTTGACCTGGTCGGGCCTTTATTTTCTGGCCCCTCCTATTTTTTTGGGGATTTTCTTACCCATGCTTGGTTTCCTCGTCCCTTTTCAAATTGCCGCTTCCTTGGGGATTGCCCCCCGCGGCTGTGCGTTCTTTTTGGCCCCCTTTTGGACCCGGGATTTTTTCATCCCAAATTCATGGGACCCTCGGGTGTAAATCCTTTTCATTTGGGCAATTTCCCGGGGGGTCTGATGCCTTTTTTCCCTGAAGGAAAAAGGGAAATTTTTGGGCCCACCAAAAATTCCTTGCCCTTTTTTTGGAAAAATCCTTAAGGATGCGGCTTTCCCCTGGGGTTATGCTTTTTTAAAAAACAGAGCCCTTTTTTGGTTTGGACCTTCAGGCCCTTTTTTCCTTTTTTTTTAGGCAATCCTCTTAAACCCCTTTGTGGAGGTCTCCCTGGTTCTTTGGGTTACCCCGCCTTGGTTTTTTTATGGTTTCCCTTTTTTTGGAAATCTTCATCACGTTTGATTTGAATTTTTAAATTTGAGCTCTTTAAAATTTCCCATGCAAATGTTTTCCAAAAAATTTCAACAAATTGGGTTTTGGAAAGTTTCTTTTCCACTTCCGGGCTGATTTTTGATTTTCCCGGGGTGAAATTATTTATTGGGGCCCAAATTTTTCGCCCCTTTTTAAAGTAATAATAAAAATCCATGGCCCTTGGAATACTGAATTTTAGCCTTTTGGCAAAAAACAAAAGGGTTTTTTCCTTCAAAATAGCCCACCGATGCTTGTAATTTTTCCCGGGAAATTTTTTTTGCCGAGAAGGCACCCCTTTTTTTCCAAAGCTTCGGGCAAAGGTTTTTTTTCTTCGGAATCCTTTTGCCCGAGTTTTTTCAAAATTTTCCCGGGCCAGTTTTTGATTGGGGGGCAATCCTTGAGGCAACTCATTCCGCACGTACCCTTTTTCCCTTATTTTTCACATCCCCGGGAGCCAAGCAAAGTCTCCCCATTTGTCATTTTTTTCTACTTGAAAAAATCAAGTTTTTATGTATGCCCAAAATAAGAAAGCCTCTTTAGATGGGAAAAAAATTTTTGGGGGGCATTTTTAAACCCGTGAAAAACATGCCCAGGAAAAAACCACCCCCCCAAATTTTTCCCGGTGATTTTCCCCCCCTTTTTAAGGATTGTTTCTCCGCCTGATTTGGCGGGAAAATTTTAAAAACGGCACGAAACCATTTGGGGAAGGGAAAAATCATACTGGAGGGTGGGGCATAAAAATGGGGAACGGGTTTGATTGGAAAATTTTTTTCTTATTGGCGATTTTCTCATATCCGTCTTTTCCCTCATGGGGTTGGAATGGGGGGGGCTGTGGCCCCTTTTTCCCAAAAAGGGGTTGAGTTGATTTGGGGGGGGGCCCGTCCAGACGTTTTGCACGGGGGACCTGCCCATGGATTTTTTTTATTCTGGGTGAGGCATTTAAATTCATGGCTGCTGTACCGATGGTCCACTTTGAATTTTTGTTGGCTTCCCCTATGTAATTGATTTCAACTGTTGAACGCGGTGGGTTAGTCCCTCCAGGATTGTAAACATCTGCCGTGCCTCCCCATGGCGATAGCTAAATGGTATTTTTCTGTTCTGCGCTTTTGAGTAATCAACAAATTGGTTCCTTGAGGGTATGATTTTGGGGGGATTTTCCCCGCATTGGTGATCAGTTTTTTTGGATGGGATTTTGGAATTTTCTTGGAAAAGAGGTTTCATGGGGGAGGGTGAGATAAGGGACAAGGGGCCCCCGGTGAGTTCTTTCCCCACCATGGGGGCCCCCAAGTTAGCTATTCCCGACCAAAGAACAGCGTGATTGAAATCCGATTTCCCCCCAAAACCCCCCTGGGTGACTTTTGGTGCAGGGTTTTTAAAACCCGGCCTGGTTCCGGGCGGTACGGTAGCTGGGGCCGGGGGGTTTAGAAAGGCAACGGTTAAAGTGTAGAAACCCCCTTTGGGGCTGCCTTTTTAAGATCCAAACCCGGTTGTAACGTAGACCAAATTGAGGGGTTTTTTGAAAGATTGCAAAACACTTTTAAAACAAGTTTTGGCGCACGCTGGGTGGCAAAACGATTTGTCGAAATTCCCCTTTTTTAACTTTTCCGGTTTCGTTTGACTCCCCAACCCGGGGGGTCGTTTTGGGTTCTTTGCGCCCCCAGGCAAGGGTTTCGTTAATTTTTGCCCCCCCTTCCCCTATGGAGTTTTTATCATCGTGGCCCAGATTCAAAAACGTTTCTGGAATTCGGGGGTTAACCCAAAAGAGGGGGTTTAATTTTTTTTGACCCGGGGGGGCCAAAAAATTTGAAAAAAAAATAGGGCGCGAAACCCGGGAACCCAAAAATTGGGAAATTTGATTGGATATTTTTCCAGTTTAACAACAAGGGCAAAAGTAAAAAAAGATTCAACGACAACCGGGGTACGGGATCCAAAATGGGAATTTGTTGGAAATCAAGTAAACAGACAAAGCATAGGTAAATTTTAAAATATGGGAATTAAGGGTTTGAGGAGTCAAATCACCGCGGCCCAAAAAATATGAAAATAAGGGAAAGCTTAAAAAAACATAAAAAAAATAAGGGGAAAGATTATTTGATTATTATTTTTTCCAAAACCCGGGGGAAAAAACCCCTTTGGGGGGTTTTCGAGCCGACTTTACTTTTCCCAAAAAAAAATTAATTAAAAAAACACTCCGGGAGGAGTCGGAACCCTCAATTTATTTTTCCTTTCAAAAAAACATTTAAGGAAAAAAAAAACTCCCCTGGCCGCAAAATCCATTTCGGATATTCCCTTTCCATCCCGCTTGGGTTTTAAAATTTTTTATGGCAACCTTCAATCCCCATTTTTTCCCGACCACTTTCCCCCACGAAACCCCTCCCCCTTTTTCCCCCTCCACTGCCATTTTTCTTATCAGAACGGCATTAAAAAACGGCAATTTTTCTTTAATTTTGGGGAAAGCTTTCCCCCGGGAAGTCTGAACTTCCAAATTTCGAACAATTTTGGCCCTTTTTAAAAATTTTACGGAAACTTTTCCGGCAGGAAAACGGGTTTCGATTAAACCCGTTTGTTTGCTGGAAAAAATTTTAACGTTGGCGCCGAAAAAGGGGATGTTTGGGGGGGTGGTTTTTGAAAAGAAAAAGAGAAAAGGAAAAATGAAAAAAAAACCTGAAGGGGGGAAAAAGGAAAGTTAACCACTTTTGGGTTACCAGGGGCCCCCTTAGTTCCCTTGGGGGGTTTTTGGTTTTCGCCCCCGAGCATATTTGCGTATTTCCTTTGGAGGGAAAGAAGAAAGGGGGGGGAGGGAAAAAAAGTTTTGCTAAATTTAAAGGGGGGGGAAAAAAGGGAAATTTTTTTTATAAGGAAAGGGGAAAAGAAAACGAGGGTTAAGGTTTTCCATTGGGATCCCCTTTTTAAACCAACTCGGGAATCAAGAAAAGGTCCTATTTTTTAAGTAAAAAATCGATCTTATTTTTGGTGGGGGAAAATTAAAGGCTTTTTTGAAAAAAATAATTGATTAATTTTAAAAAAAAAAATGTATTGGTAAAAAAAGAAAAAAACCATTTTTAAAAAGTTAAACTATTAGAAATTAAAAACCCTTTTTAAATTAAAAATGGGGGGAGGTCAAGGAACCCTTGGGTTTTTGGGTTAATTTTTTAGCCCCTTTTTTTTTTCTAGAACTTGTTCAAAAATTCAGAGCGTTTTTCTTTAGGAAGAAAATAATTTTTTTAAGGCCTTAGGATTTGGGGAAACTTATTTGGTTCAAGAAATTTATTATTATCGGTTTTTTTAAAGGGTTTTTATTCCTTTTTCAGCCAGGTAATTCAAGCTTGGGTTTGGGGGGGTGCAAGGTTTTGGGTTCTTTTTTTCAGAGACTCGTTTTAAAAAGTTTAGGGATGATTTCCCAAAAAATTTGCAAAGTAGTTTATAAATTTTGCTAAGACAAGAAGTTAATGGTGGAGATTTGATTATAGTTAGGAAAATTTTTAAATTTGATTGAATCTGAAAAAAAAAAGTGATTCCCGTTACCGTAGCTTTCCTCCAAAAAAATTTTTTTTTTTTAAAAGGGTTGTGAAATGGGCCCCTTTTTTTATGAAAGTTTTAAAGTGAAGGAAAGTTATGGTTGCAAGCTGGGTTACCTGGGGAGTTTGCTAAAAGGGTTTGCAAGGTTTTTTTGTTGAACTAAATGTGTCCCGCTCATTTTTTTTGATGAAAGTTTTGAAAAGGTTTAAATTAAAAGGGGAAAAAAGGTTCCCCGGGGAATTTTAAAATTTTAATTTCCTTGAAAATTAAAATAAAAAGGTTGTTCCCCGGGGAAAAGGGGGTATTTTGGGGTTGATTTTTAAAATTAGTTGGGGTTCCCGGGTTTGGCCTTCCAAAATTTGGTTAGTTTTTTTTTCAATCCCCCAAAGGATTTAAAAATTTTATAGGGAAATTTTTTATCGAAGGGCAAAGTGGTTTTATGGAAATAAAAAATTGCAATTTTTGGGTTTAAAAGAGTTTATTAGGGTAAAAAACATCTTGGGAAAGGAAAGATTCACTCTTCTAAAACAAAATTTTAAGGTTTTTTTTGTTTTCCCCAAGTTCAACTTTGGGAGCTTCATGAAATTGTGAGTTGGGGGTTTAAAAAAAAAAGGGTTTGGGGCCCCCTTATTGGGGCTTTTTTGGGAAAAAAGTAGGTTCAAACCTTCAAAGATTAAATTTTAAGGGTAAAAAAAAAAAAGGAATTTTGAAATCATGGGGTATATATAACAAATTATTGCAAAATTTGCAAAAAGTCATGGGACTTAAAGAGGAGGGCCCTTTTGAAAGAAGAAAAAGAGGAAAGACAATCATAACAAATGGGGGGGTTCATAAGTTGGCAATTTGCCGTTAAAACTTTTTTCTTCCTTTATTTTAGGGTTTCCCCAACTTTGAGGAAAGAATTTGGGGGGAATGTAAAAAAACCCTATGATGGGGGAAAACAAAGAAGTCCCTGCCTCCCCTTAAATTCGGTGGGATATTTTGTTTGGGGTCTTTGAAAAGGTTGAAAATTTTACCTTTTTATCAGCCTTTCATGGAATTTCAAAGGCCCGACGCACTTTTTAAAAGGGCCCATGGGGAAAACCCTTTAAAAAGTTGGAAAGGTACCAAAATCCATCCGATTTGGGGGTTTTTCTATGTTTGGGCACCCGATTGAAGCTATGCTTTCTGGCTTGATGTGTGTTGGGCACAGTGCCTCACATTTTGTGTAAAACACCTACGAAGACACCACTATCCCAAATGGGTCAAAAATAAAGCGGGAAATTGCTCGGGTCTCGGGGATAGAGTTCAAAAAGGTCATCGCGATTTTAAAGCTTGACATTGAAGGAGGTGAGGGGGGGAGACGACTTTAGGACAAGGGAGAAGACTTTTTAATTTTTTGGGCGCAAGCCCCATATCTTTTTTCCTGGGGCATCCCCTCCTATTTTCCCCGTCCCCGGGCCTCCTCCTCCCCATCCTAGGTGCGAATGAAAGTGAATCATATATACCTAGCTCTTTTTCACTAACTTTGTATTGGCTTAAATAGCGATACTTTATTCACACTCGTTGTTTTCACTGCAGGACCTCACCCAGAGACCTAAGTCACCATTCATCACCTGGTGGTCATAGTGTTGCGAGGGATGATGATGGTGAAATGCACGACACGGCTTCGTCCCCAGAACCTCCAAGGCGGTCTCCATCTCCGAAACCGGCCCCATCGCCTCCACGACGTTCTCCAACGCTAAAACCGGCCCCATCGCCTCCACGACGTTCTCCAACGCCGAAACCGGCCCCGTCACCTCCACGACGGTCTCCAACGCCAACACCAGCCCCATCGGCAAAGAAGAGGACCGCCACAAAAGCAAAGGTGTCGGCCACCCAACCAAAACCAAAGAGGCAAGCTACAAGGAAAGTTAAGATTCCTCCAAAACTTTCGTATGAGAAGACTGAAAAAGAAATAGACGCTTCAATAAAGGCCTCAGTGAAAGCACATTTCAAGAAAGTGGAAGATGACTGTAAAGCAAGGAAAGAAGCTAAACAGCCGTTCTACTTACATCAATCAGCTCTAAGGCAAGCAGTGGAAGAAAAGAAGAGAAAGCTACGTGATGCTCAAAAGAGTTCTCCACTATCGGACTATGATCGCACTCTCAAAAAGGAAATTGACGAGGAGAATAATAAAGAGAGAAGAGCAGGGAAGGGTGTCCCACAGCTCGGGGAACAATCGAATCAATCAGTGACCCCGCTAGTTGTTGGGAATCAATATGGTTCAAACATGAGCGTGCTAGAAGACTATAGTGGCCCCAAAGTCAATTATGATGGTATGGAAGACTTCTTGTCAGGAGCTGGTCTAACAACGACTCAATTTCTAGGAAATGCACTCATCGCAAATGCCACTGTAGTCGATGAGTGGAAGAGAACTTATGTACGTGGCAGAAGTCTGTACAACCCATTCGCCCTCAGGGAACTTGGTACGCAAATGCGCAGGTTAAACTCGTGGTACATGAAGGCATGTACCAAAAACCCAGATAACGATTGCATTTGCGTCAGAATTAGACAAGAACATTACTTCCGGGGCGATGACCTTATATTTGTTCCGTTTAGTGAGCTCCACCAACTATGCCATATGGACGCTCTAGACAAATCTCTGATGAGCTGCTACTGTCTGTAAGTGATCATTTCTTTTAGTAATCGGACTATATCATATGTATATGTATAGTAACTAACTATCCTCAAACATATATATGCAGATTCTTGATGTTATTGCTCAAACGCAACGGAGACACGGATATTGGTTTCATTGATCCATCAATCATATTCTCGGATCCGAACACTCCCCGCGATCAATGGATACCTCAAACGGAGAGGAATTTTAGGAGGTTCTTGGTCAACCAAAAGACCAGAGAATATATACTCTTTCCCTACAACTTTGGGTGAGTGTTGTTATCGTTTGCACAATTTGTCTTACTTATTACTCAATTCAGCATAAAGATATATATGTTGACTCTATAAACAAATGCAGTTTTCACTGGATACTCAGTCTTCGATATGACCAGAAGTCAATTGATAATCTTTGACTCATTGAGAAAACCATAGGGAGATTACCAAGATATGATAGACATTATCAAGGGGTAACTTTGATCTTTAAATATAGATTCCTACTCTTTAACTACATTGCAAGAGTTATTTAACTAATGATCCAATTATTGAGCAGGGTTTGGGCTTGGTTTGTCCCGAAACACCGTCCGGAACTGGAAGTGCCACTAAAGGGTCCTCATCTGCTAAATGTAAGTTCTACTAGCTCTCATAATCTATTACCTTATCATGCTTTAACATATGCGTATGATGACGATAGTAATCTTTTCATATCTTACAGTGGGTTCTAAGGCAGCCACAAGGCAACAATCTGTGTGGATACTACGTTTGCGAGTACCTCACGGTGTATACAAGAAGAACTATTAATCAGACACTAAAAGTATGTGATCTGTATATATAATACATCCATTTTATTTATTTGTTGCAAGAAGAACTATTAATCTTATGTATATTAACACTTGTTTCTTTATAATGCAAATTGAAGACGCTATGGTTACAGCAACAAGTGTTGCAAGAAATCCGCCTCAAAGGAATTCAAGAGACACTTGCTGGATTTTTTCTTGAAAAAGTGGTCAACCCACAAGGTGAGTACTATTACGACCCGGTCGAACCACTCAAGCCAAATCAAGACGAACATCTGTATGATATTTAAGTGGCGAGAGCGGTTGTGTCTTAAGTCACAATGGATAATGATGTAAATTTTATGTGCATATATATATATATATATATTATACTTATAGAGTTTCATAGTTTATTTGTGTTTAATGCTTGAAACTAACTTATAAGTGCATGAATACATGTATTAGCAGCGAATACATGTATTAGAAGCGTAGAATACACACATTTGAATACCTAATCTAATTGAAAAACCAAAATAAGAAATAGAAAAATCAGAAAAAAAAAGGGTCTTTAGCCCCGGAAGGGTGCTGCCACGCGTGGCCCGCCTGCGCCACGTGGCGCACCCTTTAGCCCTGGTTGGTATTACCAACTAGGACTAAAGGTATTTAATCCCGGGCCTGCGAACCGGGGCTAAAGGGGGGACATTTAGTCCCGAATCCTTAGCCCCGGTTCAGGCACCGGGGCTAAAGGCCCTTACAGACCGGGGTTAAAAGCCTGTTCTGTACTGGTGGGGCCTCAGGAAGACATCAATGTCGTTGCCAGGTTGCTCCGGGCCTTGGATCAGCACCGGCATCATAATGAAATTCCGCTTCATGCATAACCATGGAGGAAGGTTGTAGATACATAGAGTAACAGGGCAAGTGCTATGACTACTGCTCTGCTCCCCAAAAGGATTCATACCATCCGTGCTCAAACCGAACCTTAAGTTTCTTGCGTCTTCTGCAAACTCCGGGAATTCTCTGTCATTTGCTCTCCATTGGGACCCATCAGCAGGGTGTCGCAACATGTTGTCTGTATTACGGTCTTCTTTGTGCCATCGCAACAACTTTGCATGGTCCTTGTTTCTGGATAGACGTTTCAGGCATGGTATTATAGGAGCATACCACATAACTTTGACAGAGATTTTTTTCCTAGGACGCTCTTTTCCCTCAACATCGCCAGGGTCATCTCGCCTGATCTTATACCGCGACGCTTTACATACGGGGCATTCATCCAAATTCTCGTAGTCCTTGCCACGGTACAGGATGCAGTCATTAGGACATGCATGTATCTTCAGGATTTCTAATCCCAGAGGGCACACAACCTGTTTTGCTTCGTACGTAGTGGCAGGCAATTCGTTAGGCTTCGGAAGCATCTTTTTTTGGATCTTGAGTAATTGCCCAAATGCCTTGTCGGATATGCCATTTTTTGCCTTCCATTGTAGGAACTCCAGTGTTGTACCCAACTTATTTTGCCAATCTTCGGCGCTCAGGTATAGTAGTTTCTTGTGATCCTCTAACATGTGGTCAAACTTAGATTTCTCTTTTTCACTCTCACAATCTCTTTGTGTATCACGAATGACTTCACCAAGACCACCATCTTCAGAGAGTGTGTCCTCTGCCCCTGCCTCTTCTTCTTCTTCCACCATTGCAGTATCATTGAAGTCACCATATTGAGCAATAATGTCGTCAGGGTCCAATTACTCTTATTCGTCTTCTTCCATCATAATTCCGGTTTCTCCATGTTTGGTCCAACAAATATAGTTTGTCATGAAACCCGACTTCAACAAGTGTGAGTGAAAAGTCCTTGAGCTATAATATTCCTTCAAATTCTTGCACAAGGTGTATGGACAACACATGAAATTACCATCCCGCTTGTTTGCCTCAGCCGCTCTTAAGAAATCATGCACGCCATCAATGAACTCTTTGGAGCGACGATCTACATTGTACATCCAATCGCATGCCATCGTCTGCATTATATGACCCAAAACATAATTAAATTTCTCATTTTGGTCAAAAAACTGAAATTATAAAAATACCGAAAGGTCTGCATTAAAATAACATGAGATGGAACACCATCATGTGTCATTTCCGAGTCACACAAAGACTAATGTATGCTCTATGAAAGCCTCGACATAACATATGCTAAGACCGCTAGCACTATACACAGAAAACCTAAAATGCACTTCAGTAGCATAATGATCTCCCGACCAATCCCAACTAAAGCAGACAGATCATTATTCGTCTGTTCAACATCGACGAGCTCCTTGAGCTGGCTCGCTGCCTCATCAGCCTTCGTAGCCTCCGCCACATGTTCAACATAATCTTCCTCCCAGTACCAGCCACGGCATCCAGTGCTATCCCACTGAAAATAGAAATAAAAAATCAACACTTTAATCAAAATCATCAGGAAATATAGGTACAAATTAACCATAACCATCAAATGAGACAAAATATATAACTCACATTGCGATCTGGACACTTATAGAAGATCCGACCGTTGTTAGGATCCTCCTTCCCCACTCGGTACTCTTTCACAGTCTTTTGCATACACTTGCCACAGGTAATGAGAGGGAGGTCTGGCCTTAGTCGCTTTGGAACCCGATCAGAGGCCGAGTGCCCCAAAGCAGTTGTCATCTACACTCTCTATACTCATTTTTCAAACTAGATATTATAAATTCCTCATATTCTAAACAAAGAAAAATAAAACAACTAAAATTTACATTTCTCTAAAATTATCAAATGTGCCCTGTATACAACTAAAGTATTATAGGTAGCTACCTTCTTAATCTATATATATAATTATTTTGAGCTCAAGTGGCATATATATAAATCAAGAACAATCCACCATATGATGTATACTTTAGAATCTCTATTTTCAACTAATTAAACCATAAAATACTTTAGAACAATCCATCATAAATTCTTTAATAATACACTATAAAATCTCTATTTTCAACTAATTAAACCATAAAATGTGGTATACATAGTACAAATGAAAGGTGTATACTTAGAATACTAGTTTTAGTTGCCTTCTTCAAAATATTCAAACAATGTCAAGTGAATGAAGCTTAAAATGACAAAAAAGAGAAAATCATAAAGAAAAATCACATATAAACCAAGAAACAATATATGTTGCCGCTAAAAACATGAGAGATTATAGATAGTAACCTTTCAACGAGTCGATGGAGGCGTAGAAGTGATCAAATGAAGCAATGGCCGAAGAGGAGATGAAGAACACACCAAGAACAAGCAAGAACAGAGATGAAGAAATGAGCTCTCGGGCTCGGGCAGGGGAGGAAGAGAGTTCAAATAGGGGGGATCTTTAGTCCCGGTCCATAGAACCAGCCGTGACTAAAGACCTACCTTTAGCCTCGGTTTGTGCCACAAACCGGGACTAGGTTTAGTCCCGGTTGGTAACAACCGGGACTAAAAGCCCCCCCTGACAATGTCTGACGCCCGTAGCCGTTGGGAGAGGCTTTTAGTCCTGGTTGGATTTAGATCGGTCTTAGGTACTGAGTTCAAAGTCCACAAAGCCAACGGAATGTCGAGGACGTATATGGCCGATGACTATTTTGTACTTTGTACTTGTGATTGATATATATGTGCACTAAATCCAGCAATTAGTTTTTTTTAGAAAAAAGAAGAGAATGATTAGAAGATCGCGTAGTAGTAGCGTGCCTAGTCAAGTACATCCAGTCCAAACCGCCGTTGTAGTTTTCACTCTCTCTCTAACAAATCACTCGATCAGTTAATTACAGACACACTGTGACGTACGTTTTGGTGTCTGTCCAGACTGCCTGCTCGGAACAGCGCTCACCCTTCTCTGAATAGGAAGCCTCGCTTGACCGTTTCGATCGGTGGCCGATAAGTCAGCTGATATTGTGAGACAAAAACACTGTTTCGGTGACTCAAACGAACCAGGCGACAGTTTTCAGCATGAATCGACAGAGTGCGCCCGGCCAGATGGGTTTGGACCGAGTTTTTACTTTTTACACAGCCGCCTGGGTTGGTCAGAGAGCAGGTAATGTGTTTCCTCAGAGATTTCTCTCTGTAGTGAACAACTTGAACTGTAAAGAATCAATGGATCACACATGGTACTGCTACCCAAAGAAATCAGTAACAGACACTGTTGGTTCAAACTGATCTGTTTGCAAAACTGCAGTGTGAAAATCTTGTTAGCTAGAAAGCTGCAGAAAGAGATTGCGAATCCAGCAGTAACCAGACCGCATCTGCCCGGAGCAGCAACAAGCGACGTATGCGCTGAAGTGATGGATGTGAAGTTTGAATTGGCCATGTCCAACTCACGTGCGTGTGAGAGATAGCAGTGAACTGTGCATGATTTGAACTCTATGTTGATAAAAGGATGTTCAAATAATACTCCCTCAATCTCAAATTATAAGACATCCTAAAAATCTTAGAGACTCAATGCATCTCAAATTTGATCAAAAATATAGAGAATTTATAAAGATTTATAATATCAACTATGTATACTATGAAAATATGTTTGATAAAAAATCTAAAGATACTTAGTTGACATCATAAATATTATTATATTATCATATATAAGCTTTGTTAAACTTGAAATGTTTTAACTCTCTAACTTTTTTGGAATGTCTTATAATTTATGATGGATGGAGCAGCAAGCATAAATTTGGTATTTATGTGGCATCACAATGATGGATACAAAAGCTAGATTTTTTTTCCTTTCTAAAATAGTCATTGACATTTAAATCAGTGAACAAAATAGTTTTCAAGAACAATTTGCATATAAATAGTCCCCCGATCGAGCCTTCAGGGGCATTACAGGTATTTTTTTACCGAAGTTATAGTTTCACAGCTTCTTTAATCAAACGGACTTCAGCTTTTTCAACACTAATTTTTCCAAAAGGCAAGGCTCAATCAAATAGGAACATAGATAGAATAGATAGATAGGTTTTCCAATTTATTTGCAGCTGCAACTAGCTAGTACGTACCCCTGACTTCTAAAATTTGGTCGACCTACGTCGACCAATATCACGCTTTGTTAGAACTTGAAAACCGCGTGGACGATCAAATGGGTTGCGGCATGCATGCAAAACTGGTCGCACACGTAAGAAGAAACTCTGAATCTCTGATGTATGTTTACATGCATCAATGCATGGAAATTTCTCAACAAGCTGGCTAGCTAGTTTCAGTCCACCCGTGCATGATGAATCGAAGGAGAGCTCATTAGCCGTATCAGAAGCTGATTGTGGAGCTTTCACGTAGGTTGGTAGCCTATATATAGTATTCTTGCTGGCGCTAGCACATAACACAGAAGCCTAGACATAACACAGAAGCCTAAAGTTTGGTGATACATCGGCCAATACATACACACTGTGATTGTGAACCAAGCAGATAGATCAGATCAGTAGACAGTAGTACTGAGTAGCTTAGCAACGTACGTAATCGCCATGACGAGATCAAAGGTTGCAATCCTCCCATTGTTCCTGTTGTTCGTGGTTCTATCAGGATCCTGGACGACTGCCGCTACCGCGAGGGCGCTGCTGGCTCACGACGACGACGACCACCACCATTCGACGGCCGGCATTGGCATGGTCATGGTGCTGCAGTCTGTGTGGAGGCCGTGGCACAACCTGCTGCCTCTGGAGATGAAGCAGACTGGAGCCTCGTGTAGTACGTGGGACCCCAACAATCTGTGCCCACCACCAGCACCAAGGAGGCCATGAAACTAGCTGGTGGTCACCGTGGCTAGGGGAAAATGAACGCTGCGTGCGTGGACAGAGGTTGCTGCCTGCAATAAGAAGAGCTAGGATACCGTACCGTTCTAGTAGCACCCACAAAGTTAAGATAACATTTATTAATTTAATTTGGTATACTATACTCAAATGTTTTCTGTATTTTTTTTGGTATATATATCAATCGTTTGTTCTCTCCTCTAGTCAGGCACACATGTATTGGTTGCAGGCAAGTAACATTTATTATATGGCTTTCACATGGCTCATGAAAAAAATATATTCGTTGTTGAAAATCAGGCGGCATGTAAAAAAGGTTTTATACTATCTCGATTCAGATTTAGAATTTTAGGATCCAATGATCCTACCGCGCGTGTCGAAACGTATCTTACCACCGTATATTCAAAATTTCATAGTAATACCGATTGTTCATGAAATTTCAGTCCTCACTTATGATCTTTTTTATGATAGTACCTAGTAGATAGTATAAATATCTTTTTTAAAAAAAAAATTGGTTGTACTCCCTCTGTTTTCCACATTGTCTTATTTAGTACCTTCTAAGTAAAACATTTCTAGATTTGGCCATCAACTTTAAAAATCTCATATAATTTCAAAACTCGATAACCATGCGGAGTTGGTTCTGCGATTACTAAGGCACCCACGATCTGTTGGTTAATAGTCATATCGCAAGTCACCTCCACCTGCTTGATAGTTACCTTTAGGGTCACCCAATGACTCAACCTTATTATTTCTTGTCTATTAATGTCACAAAACTACACATTTGTGCTCATTTCATTTCATAACCATACTCTTCAGATAAACAGATCTCAAAAGTGTAGTTTTGACATACATATGACAATAAAATGTGTAGTTTTGTGATAGATGAAAATAGAGGTTTAGTTTTTTTTAAACTTGATTCCTCAGTGTAGCTTTGCAAGAGAAAAAGGTTAATAAAGTGTAGTTGGAGCTACATGGTGCAAGTACTGCAACTTTAGTGTCTTTTGTGAAATTTGCCCTGTATAGAGAAACACATCTCGCATTAAGGGCGTGTTTGGCCGTTTCTAGTGAGAAACAGTGGAAATCGGTGCCAAACGCAGAAAGGACAGCGATTCTGGTGTGAAATCTTTCATGCTTTTTTATTACGATAAAAACAGTGAAAACTGGTTTCTAGTGATTCTCAATCCAAATACCCAGCAGAAAACGATAAACAGATCAAGAGCAAATTTTTCCTTATGTGAATTTTCCAGCATTGAAAGATTTCTGGGACAGATAGGTGATCAGAGAATTGGAAGTTTACTATATTCCAACAGCTCTTCGTAAAAGGACAGTAGAAAATCAGGTGCATAGTTGTTTCATCAGTCTTTTGCTGACACAGTTTGACTTTGACTAAACCTAACTTTTTTCCTTGCCTAGTCAAGTACATCCAGTCCAAGCCGCCGTTGTAGTATTCAGTCTCTAATTAACAATCACTCGATCAGTTAATTACACTGACACACTGCGACGTTTCGATGGCTGTCCAGACTGCCTGCTCGGAACAGCACTCACCCTTTTCTGAATCGGAAGCCAACAAGGCTACAGTTTTCAGCATGAATATAATCGACACAGCAGTGCGCCCGGCAAGATGGTTTTGGACCGAGTTTTTACACAGCCGTCTGGGTTGGTCAGAGACTCAGAGTGCAGGTGAAGTGTTTCCTCAGAGATTTCTCTCTGCAGTGAACAAGTTGAACCGGAAAGAATCTCAATGGATCACACATGGTACTGCTGCCTAAGAAACCAGGAACAGCCACTGTTATGGGTTCAAACCGATCTGTTTGGAAATCTGCAGTGTGAAAATCTAGGCTAAATTGTTAGCTAGAAGGCTGCTGAAAGAGAATGCGAATCCAGTAATGCGAACACATGGTTGATATGTGCCCATGATATTCAGTTTTGATGATGAGTGATTGACCAACACATGAGTGTTTCAGTTTGAGCGTTTACTTCTAACCTCTTTGTGAAAGCAAATGTGGGTCTGTCTATCGGCTTGTGGTGTGCAGGTGCTATGCCTAGTGACAGTGGTCAATGGCGTGGAGAAGGTCGAGTAGAGGTTTGCCGTGCCGATGGACTGAGAGCGGTGAAGAGCGGAAGCGGGCTCGGACTGAGGGACCATGGGCGCCGGCGGATTAGCTGTGGTGACTAGTACTTGGCACCGGCGAGTGCGAGAAGACATGGAGGTAGACGGAGTTGACCAAGTCAATATGGCGGACGACCTCGAGCGGAGGCTCATGGGACTCGGAGTCCGACCGGGCGAGGACAAGGTGGCTCGAGTCGAGCGGTTTGGTGGTTTGAGCCTCAAAACCATCGGATGACGGTTTCCGAGTTTGGGCCTCAAAACTCGGGGTTCGGTAGTTGAACCGAAAGCTACCGGTGGCGGGTTTCGCGGGTTTGGGCCTCAAAACCCAGGCGGAGCTTCCGAGGAAGCGGGGATGGCAGGTGGCGGAATCCTGGAGGTTGCGTCGAGGCGACGGCAACTCCTGGCAGGAAGCGGGGCCGTCCATTCAAACGAGTGGTTGAGAGTTATCGACTTGGATTACAATGTCTTAGGGCTAGGTAATTCGGTCATGTATCTAGGGGGTCTTTGGGAAATAGCCAAAGCCCTGATAAATAGAGGATGAAGGGGTATCCTCATCCCATCTCTTGAACCCTAATCATTTGCCCCAACTCTCTCTCTCTACCCCCTCTCTAGTTCATGAGATCCCTAGGTTCTTTCCACCAACCTTTGTAAGAACTTGAGTTTGTTGCGAGGAATCGGAGGCCGTAACCTCCGTAAGCCATGGTGGCTTCGATTTCTTGATTGTGTCCCCGTTTTGCTTGTGTTCTTCGTGTTTTGCTTTTGCTCTCTTTTTCCCGAGATGATTTCTCTTTGTAGGGAGTATCTTAGCAAAATCCGTTTGAACCAAGTTGTTCGTATTCGTGAGGAGCATCTTTGCACTGAAGGAATTCTCCTCAAACCTCACGAGTGCGTAGATCGGGCGATTTCTTTGCGGTGTTCTTCATTTTGTCTTTTCTCCCCAAATCCGAGTGTTCCTGTTTTTTCTCTCCAAATTGAGAGATGATTTCTTCGGGATAGCTCCCCAACTGCACTAGGGTCATGCCCACAAAGTTTGGTTGCAGTTGGTGATCATTTGGTTGAGTTTTGAGAAGATTTGGCGGAGTGGAATCAATTTTCGTGAAGAACTATTTTTCTCCAGTGAGCGTCAGACCACTTTTCCTCTAAGCTCCGGACCATAGCAAGTGGTCCGGTGGTCTTGACCTTTCCCGTGTCAAGCAGCAAGAGGCGTCGGACCACCCTCCGGACCTCTCAATTTTTGAGCACCGGACCTTTGACGAGTGGTCCAGTGGCTTTGCTGAGGGTTGCTACCACGCGTCGGACCTCTCGCCATAGTCCGACGGGGTAGTCCAGAGGTCAGGTCCGGAGGTCGGTTGCTCACTGCATAAATCCGATAGTGGGAAGAGTGAGCACCGGACCACTCGCCTTGGTCCGGTGGTGGCATCGGACTAGTCCGGAGCAGGTCGTCCGGAGGTCGGGTGCTCCCTGCTCGTTTTCGTCTCGACAGGTGAAGGTGTCGGACCAGGCACCGGACCACTCGTCATTGGTCCGGTGGTCTAGACCGAAGTTCTTGCCTCTGTTTGGTTGCTGTTTTTTCCCGTTTTGCCTAGGTTCTTGCCTCTTTTCCCGAGGGGTTGAAAACCTGTGTTTTGGGGTTTCCGGTGATTTTCCTCCACTGTCGGTGAGCTCTCAATTCTCTGTTTTCGTCTGAATACAGCACTCAACAACTGGGTTTGGTTTTTGGGAAGAGTGGCCCGAATATTTCGAGAGAAATTTGAGGCTCCCATTCACCCCTCCCCCTCCTCTGATCGCCGTTCTCGGTGCTTCAATTGGTATCAGAGCCGGTTAAGGATCATTCCACCTTAAACGGTTCTTGATCCGCGAAGGCGACATGGAGCGAGGTGCTGGAAAACCTCCGTTCTTCGATGGAACGAATTTCGCCTATTGGAACGTGCGCATGTCCGCTTACCTTCAAGGGCTTGATTCGAAGATTTGGGAGATTTGTGAGAATGAGGACTAAGTGGTTCTTGGCGCTCGGATCACGATGGCTTTTGCACCATGGCGATTAACGCCGACGCCAAGCACGGTGGCTTTTGCACCATGGCGATTGAAGAAGGCAAGGTCGGGAAGCGCAAGGATGGCCCCGACTACGACTCCGACACACCCGAGGTATCACCCACCATCGAATCCCTCTCTCTCGAGCTTGAGTCTCTGAACGATACCTTGCTTAGTCAGGATGCTTTGCTCAAACGTGCCGCTTGTGAGAGGAACGATTTCAAAGCAAAGTACCTTAGCACGCTTCATGAGCTAGAGTTTGCTAAGGCACAAGTGGTGGTTACCGAGGAGGTAGAGTGTGATGCTTGTGCCATCCACATGTCTGATCTTGTCACACTCCAAGACAAGTATGGCACTCTACTTGAGGAGATTAGTGAGCTGAAGGCTAGGCCTAGCTTACTTGGTGCGTGCAAGTCTTGCTTAGGCTTGCGTTCTGAACTGGCACAGAAGGATGCTAGGATCGTTGTATTAGAGAAGGTCAGCTTAGATAGCACTAGAGAGGCAGATCGCTTTGAGGCTTTGGAGCTTGAGATCGCGTCGTGCAGACATGACAAGATGCGTACCGAGGAAGAAAACACATACCTTCGGTCCATCTTTAGCTGGGTGTCTTGCCGAGAGTGGTCTAGACCGAAGTGGTCTGGAGCCTCTGTTTGGTTGCTGTTTTTTCCCGTTTTGCCTAGGTTCTTTCCTCTTTTCCCGAGGGGTTGAAAACCTGTGTTTTGGGGTTTTCGTTGATTTTCCTCCACTGTCGGTGAGCTCTCAATTCTCCGTTTTCGTCTGAATACAGCACCCAACAACTGGGTTTGGTTTTTGGGAAGAGTGGCCCGAATATTTCGAGAGAAATTTGAGGCTCCCATTCACCCCCCCCCCCTCCTCTGGTCGCCGTTCTCGGTGCTTCAATTGGTATCAGAGCCGGTTAAGGATCATTCCACCTTAAACGGTTCTTGATCCGCGAAGGCGACATGGAGCGAGGTGCTGGCAAACCTCCGTTCTTCGATGGAACGAATTTCGCCCATTGGAAGGTGCGCATGTCCGCTTACCTTCAAGGGCTTGATTCGAAGATTTGGGAGATTTGTGAGAATGAGGAATACGTGGTTCTTGGCGCTCGGATCACCGAACTCCAAGTTACGCAACATGCTTCAAACACAAGAGCCCGTAGTATCCTCTTCTCGAGTTTGTCTCTTCCTGAGTTTGAGCGGGTTTCGAGTCTCACTATGGCACGAGAGATCTGGCAAACACTTGTGCGATATCACGAGGGCAACCCTCAGATCAAGTCCAGACTTTTCGACACGTACCGTAGGGAGTACGAGAACTTCGTTCAGTTGGCCGGCGAATCTGTTGACGGGATGTTCACTCGCTTCCAATCTATCGTCAACAAGATGCGTGCTAATCGAGCCAACTTGCCTTATGATGATCATGAGATGGCTATCAAGCTTTTGCATGCTCTTGATCGGAAGGTGTGGGAGATGAAGGTGGCTGCCATCCAGGAGTCACCGGGCTATGACGCCCTGACCATGGATGAGCTATTCAGCAAGCTCAAGTCCTCGGAGATTGACCACCAGACCCGAGCCAAGCTTGAGAACCCGTCGAACCCATCCATGGCGTTGGTTTTCGGCCCCGGCGGTGTCTTTTTCTTCCTCTAACCCTTCATACTCTTCGTTCGCTTTGTCTTTGATGTCTGTGACAGAGGAACAAGTGGAGGCGCTTGGAGATGATGAGCTGGCCTTGGTCATCACTAAGTTCTCACGGTTTCACAACAACCGTTTGAACCGACGACGTGGTGGCTCGGCCAAGGGGTGCTACCGTTGCAGTGATGAGGATCACTTCATCGCAAACTGCCCCAAGAAAGTTGCGGGTGACTTCACCAAGCGTAAGGACAAGCGCGAGCACCGTTTCGAGGACAAGCACAAGGCCAAGGGCAGTTACAACCAAAGGTCCTCCAAGAAGGTGATCGACAAGGTGAAGGCCAAGCACCGAGCCTTCCTCGCCTCCCTCAGCGACATCGATGCCTCCTCCGACGGGGGCTCTTCCTCAAGCGACGATGAGTCGAAGGGAAAGCTTGAAGACAATCTCAACGGCCTCTGCTTCTACGCCGACATCAAGCACGGTGGCTTTTGCACCATGGCGATTGAAGAAGGCAAGGTCGGGAAGCGCAAGGATGGCCCCGACTACGACTACAACTCCGACACACTCGAGGTATCACCCACCATCGAATCCCTCTCTCTCTCGAGCTTGAGTCTCTGAACGATACCTTGCTTAGTCAGGATGCTTTGCTCAAACGTGTCGCTTGTGAGAGGAACGATTTCAAAGCAACGTACCTTAGCACGCTTTATGAGCTAGAGTTTGCTAAGGCACAAGTGGTGGTTACCGAGGAGGTAGAGTGTGATGCTTGTGCCATCCACATGTCTGATCTTGTCACACTCCAGGATAAGTATGACACTCTACTTGAGGAGATTAGTGAGCTGAAGGCTAGGCCTAGCTTACTTGGTGCGTGCAAGTCTTGCTTAGGCTTGCGTTCTGAGCTGGCACAGAAGGATGTTAGGATCGTTGTGTTAGAGAAGGTCAGCTTAGATAGCACTAGAGAGGCGGATCGCTTTGAGGCTTTGGAGCTTGAGATCGCGTCGTGCAGACACGACAAGATGCGTACCAAGGAAGAAAACACATACCTTCGATCCATCTTGAGCTGGGTGTCTTGCCGAGAGCCAAAGTTGGGAATGATGCTTAGCCAATGCAAGCGAGCTGGCAGCACGGGAGTAGGCTTTGCTATAGGTGGGAAGGACGATAGCATGTTCGGTAAGATCGGTGAGTGCAGTGGTTTGAGTGAGAATGAGAAACCCACCACAACTCCCAAGCTTACCAAGATCACTCCACCTAAGCCTACCGACCCCTCCAAGTTTCCTGTGAGAGATGGTGTGTTTGAAGAGTCACGCAAAACCACTCCACAGAAGCAAGTGTGGATTGCCAAACCAAACCATCTTCGCAACCCACTTGACACACTGTCAGACATCTCTAGTGATCCCCTTCCTAAGAAAGATAGAGCCAACCAACCCAACAAGAGAGTGCCTACCAAAAGTGTGGTGAGGTACCATTATGAGTATTGTGAGCAGGATGGGCACTTGACTGAGTTTTGTTTTAGGAGGAAGAGAGATGATCAGAGGCAGGTTGAGTTGAACAACCGGGACATGTACCACCCACGAGTTGGGGTGCGTGAACCAGGACCTATATATATTATTCGTTGTTGAAAATCAGGCGGCATGTAAAAATGGTTTTATGTTATCTTGATTCAGATTCTAGAATTTTTAGGATGCAATGATCCTACCGTGTCGAAACGAATCTTACCACCATATATTCAAAATTTCATAGTAATACACTGATATATTGTGCATGAAATTTAATAGTATCCTCACTTTATGATATTGTTTTTATGATAGTACCTAGTAGCGATAGTATAAATATTTTTTAAAATGGCTGTACTCCCTCTGTTTTTCACAGTGTCTTATTTGGTTCCTCCTAAATCAAACATTTCTAGATTTGGCCATCAACTTTAAAAATCTCATATAATTTCGCAATTTTTGAATTATATATTGTGAAAATCTTTCTTGTAGTGAACCTAAAAACATAAATTTAATATTGTCAAACTATATTTTTTCTTAAAAAATAATAGTAAAAGATAGAAATGTCTTAAAATAATGTTAACGATGACGTCCGTGGTATATTTCTTCTATCTTTGCCGAGGAATGATCTGGTGCCAAATATTTTTAGACCAGTGCGTTGGTGGTATCAAGAAATTAGTGTGTTGCATTTTTCGTGTGCTGTTTGGTTTCTTTTTGTAACCTTCATGGACTTTGGCATGATTAGTCAAGTCTTTGCGCGTCCCTTCTTAACCTTGGAGGATTTGACCAAATTATTTTAGACTACATGAAGTCCATCAAATCCTAGCGGAGAAATCCATGCATGCCATTCTCACGAGTCATACGAATAGTGAAGGGCATGCTTTCCAGTTGACAACACACAATCATAAACACTCAATAATTTACTACAGTATTTATTCGTTGACCATCACTAGTAGAAAAGAGGTCTTTACTGGTGCCAGTTTTAGTTATCATGCGTCAGTAAAATAAAACGGTTATGAACCGTCACTGGAAATCAATTTCGACGGTTGTCTTAAGAAATCTGCCACTAGAAATACTTGTTTTCTACATGCGGTTCCTTAAGACAAACTCCTGTAAAAATCGATTTCTAAATAAGGTTCCTTAAGAAATCCGCCACTAGGAATACTCGACACTGATTTTTTTTATTTTTATAAACAACCTCGGATGGAAAAACTTTCAAAATAAAAGTTGTAGATCTCAAAAAGTTATGAAACTTTGTAGTTTACAACTTTTTCATTTGAAATCATCTTATCATCAAAAACTATGTTCGAATTTGTTAAATTTGAAATTCAAATTTTTGTAAATGACCTCAAATAGAAAAACTTTCTAAATAAAAGTTGTAGATCTCGAAAAGTTACAAAACTTTATAGTTTACAACTTTTTCATTTAAATTTTTTTAGTGATTCAAACAATCAATATTTACACTTGGTTTAGTATAGAATGTGGTGAACTCGTCTATTTCTTTCCGGCTGTGTTGTGCTTATAGAGCGATGAGGTAAGGGCGTTCCCAACGGACCCCAACAAATCGCTAGCTAGCGAGAGAAAGTTAAAAAAAATACAAGAAAATGCTACCTATACACCTACGAATGAAAAGACAATAGGGTGTTAGTGACCGAGAGCTTTCCGAAAACCGTGCGAGTTTGCTGCTTTACTAGTCGCTAGCGATTCTGATTTTGGCTCTCTCTCTCTCATCCACGTGGAATAGAATATATTATGTGCTACCTATTTGAAGTCCCGGTGAGGGCGCCCTAAGTATGTAGGGCTGTCCATTGGCCGGTACCTCTCGTGCTACACAAGAAAGGTGCAGTGGCCAGTGGTGTATCCTGTAGATCGCATTCGTCATTAATTAAGGGCACACAGTTGTGTTTGTTCGATCGACGTAAGACGTACGTGCAGTGTTTGCGCGTCATCAGCTGGCACCGCGCGCCATCTTGCCTCCTCGCCCACTACTACCTCTCCTCGCTGGCTCGTTGTTCGTCGATCTTGGTTGGTTTTCCCCTCTTTGAAATTTTAGTTATCTAACAAAAGACTAAACTCTGTCACTCGGTTTTTTGTCTCGGGTGACTAAAAGAGATTAAAAGATGTCTTTTTATCCCTTTTAGTTGGGATGATTGGCTCCAAATGATTGAAAGGGAAGATTTAGTCACTTCTAGTCACAATTTAGTGGCTAGTTGGCTAAAATCCTTTAGTATTATTTAATCATAGTGTTAACCTGAAAACTGACTAAACCGGTCTAAATTTATTTTAGGAGGAACTAACCAAATAGGAGTAACTCCAACAGTTTTGTATTTTTTGTTTGACAAAATTAGGAATTTGTCAAGTTTCAAGTGAGTATGACAAAGGTAAAAAGAGTCAATCTTCAACCATTTTTCATTATTCACTTGACAAAACTAAAAATTGTACGCGCGAGGGGAAAATATTCCGCAGTAGTAGCGCGTGGGGCAATTGCCAAGTGAACCGTAGTTTGGCATAAATGTTAAATTTCACCTGATGTTTGTCAAGTTAACAAAAATGTCAAACTCATTTGTCAAACTGTTGGATAGGAGATTTTTAGACTTTTTAGCAAAAACAAGAATGTCAAGCTCATTTGCAAAACTGTTGGAGTTGCTTACCGGTCGGCGGAGACCAAAGTGGACGACGATATGGCAGGGACTCGGGAGCTCAGATGCTTAATTTGGCATCAAGTCGCCAGTTGGGTCGTCGATGAGATGTTCTCAAAACAACGCGTCGTTTACGAGTCAGCAATGGCCAGTCGGGTGATCAGCTCGTGTTTGCGCACTGAAGGGGGCCACAATACACAACACAGCATCCGATTCCGATCCATAATGTATTCGAGTTTGCATCCTTGCAGTGGTTTTGTTGGTTCGGTACGGTTCCTTATTATGGCGGCTGTTATTAGTTTGTTAGCATTACTTTAATCGGTTGCTATGATGTATGTGTTCGCCCAAGAAAATGCGATCAGACAACAGCATATACTGTCCGAATTTATGTGTTTATTATTACTTTCTCTCGCTAGCGATTTGTTCTAATGTATTCTCAACATTGAAGGTTATTCGCGGAAACTTCAGTGATACATTGTGGTTTGGATGCATTTTTTCAAAAAATCATTTGCTGTCAATAAGGCATACTAATTTGTGTTTTTATCCATTTAATTAAACTGGGTTTTGGCGAAATGTTTGCAAACTCTTTAGGCCTAGCAAAATTAGAATCTACATCATTATACTAAAATTTGGCTCATATTGAATACTTATGCTGCTTTATTGTGAGATAAAAATATTGTTTGTTCGCTGAAAAGTAGTGTTAAAGTAGTTCTGGTGAATAGGACCATAATATTTTCATGGATATCTATCTTTTCTAAGCACCAGTTATACTAAAGTTCTTAGACCACAAGAGCAATGTTTCAATAAGTATAACAAGGTTTACGATCGACCACAAGAAATGATAATTGATATTATTAGTGTTTCCTAAGTAATCTAGCAGACCAATCACCAGCATGAAGTACAATAGGATATAACAAAAAAATAGTAACCTTAAGTGCGACACTATTCTACCAATGCTAGATCCAAATCAAGGGTATAGAGTAATTAGCATTTAGCACTGAGGCCATGATATCTAGTTCACATATACCTTAGTAATATTGGTGCCACTCCCCATCGAATGCCTATCGCACTTGTCCAACCAAGCTCTTAACCAACTATATCACACATCAATAGATGGAGTTCACTAGGGTGCTCAACTACCACACTTAACTACCCCTTACCTCCTACCTACTATGCACCAAAATGAGAAAAGCAACAACCATAATTGCATTTAATCCTATTATATATGAACGTACGATAGCCTTTCACAATGTAACATATGTATTAATCTAGCATCATAATAGACATACGTAACTTAGAATAGTCAATCTTAAGTACAACTTATACATCACACTAATTACTAACATTGATGGTGATCAAAGGATGACTCTTAAACAATGGCAATGACGGGAGTTGATAGGGAGTTCACTTGCAAGTTTGATTTTTAGATGCAAATCCACCTTTTTTTTGTTTGGCTCGTGAAGAAAACTAAGAGCTGGAGTTAAATGGATTTGTACCTGTGTCTGATGTGAGATTTAAGAATTAGAAATATACTATAAGTCATGATGAAAATCTTCGAATTGAAGAATTATTCTGAACCAATTATACTACCACTTTAGCTTGTAAGTCACTAGTACAGAATTTCTTTTAGGAGACACTGCCTATTTGTGATTAGAGGCGGTCACATATCCCGCCCACCTCCATAAATCCAGGCCCGGCCGTCACCGTGTGTGGAAGACGTTCATCTTAAACGCCCGTCTCCGTTAATGATTAACGGAGGCGGTCATCATAACGCGCCCGCCTCCGTTAATAGATTAATGGAGGCGGGCACCATAACGCGATCGCCTCCGTTAATCTTTATTAACCGAGGCGGTTCTGTTACATTTGACCGCCTCCATTAATCTTTTCCTATATAATGCTACAGCGCCGCCCCCTTCTTCCTCCTCTCGACGGCTCCTTCCATTTTTTAGGGTTTTAAGTTTTAAAACCCTAAAATTAAGGAAACTTAGGGGAGGAGGTTTTGCTCTTGATTTGTTGGAGGAGGACATCCCAAAAGGTGTGCACATATCTCCAACCTCATTTACCCTTCTCTATTGGGCTCTTTTAGATCTACTCTAGATCTTCAATCATGGAGGAGAGAGAAAATTGCTTTGAGATCTAGATTTGTTTATCTATCTTCACTACCGGATCGATTTGGGCTCTTTGAGATCTAGATCTACTCACTAAATTTGTTTATCTATATATATATATATATATCTTCTTTGTAAACTTTGTTCTTTAATTAATTGATATGATGGGTCATATATGATTTTGTAGGGGGGCAATATGGAGAGGTCTGAATGGATGTACCAGATAAAAAGAATGGAACAACAATACCTCCTTCATGTCCGACAGTTTATTGCAGTTGTGAAAGCTCACCGTGAGCATCTGGATAGGACGACAACTACTTGTCCGTGTTCTCACTGTAAGAACATGGAAGCCCACAAAGATAGCGAGGTGCAATCTCATTTGATCAGATTTGGTTTTGTTAAGGATTACATGGTTTGGACTTTTCGTGGCGAGAAGGTAGTAGATTCAACTGTGGAAGATGCATCTAGAGGCACATCGGTCAATAATAATAATGCAGAGTTCGTAGGACGAGCTGAACCAGCTGCCTCCTCGTCGGTGCCGGCAGTAAGCGATGGCAATGCTCGTGATTACATCACGATGGATGACCTTTTCGAAGATATGGGTGTTGTTGACGACGATGGAGGTGATGAAGACGCTGCTGTGAGAGACGTAGAGGGTGCGGAGCTAATGGAGGAAATAGCTAACCGCCTTGATGAAGATGACCTTATGTTTGGCAACCCTCGATGGCTTGAGAATTTTAGGGAGATGAAGAAGGCTGCATTGGACCCTCTTTATAATGGTTGTCCAAAGCATTGGACGACATTGCGTTTTAACCTCACGATGCTGATGTTGAAGGCTAGGCATGGCTGGTCCGACACTGGCTTCAATGACCTCATGACCGTCCTTGCTGACACATATCCAGAGGAAAACAAGGTGCCTGCAAATACATATCGAGCGAAGAAGTTGATCCGACCATTGGCGATGAAGCTTAGAAAATTCGATGCCCGCCCTAACCACTGCATCCTTTATTGAGGAGACAAGCATGAGAAGTTGGATCATTGTCCAAACTGTGGTGCAAGTCGATATAAGAGGAATGCTGGTTGTCGGGTGGATGAGAACGACGAAGGACCTATGTGTGGGTCCAAGAAGAAGAAGGTGGCGAAGAACAACCAGTTATCGACTCAACTAGACGAGGAAGAATTGGGTTACATGCAGAGAAAAAGTCCTGCACTATCGATGTGGTACCTGCCTATCATTGATCGTCTATGAGCTATATTCGGGAACCCTGAAGATGCTAAGTTGATGTCCTGGCACGCCTCTAAAGATCGCACGAGAGACGATAACAAGTTGTGTCACCCTTCCGATGGCAAGCAGTGGAAGGCTTTCGACGCCATGTTCCCAGAGTTTGGCAAAGAGGCACGAAACGTTAGGTTTGCACTGAGAACTGATGGAATGAACCCGTTCGGTGACCTTAGTAGCTCGCACAGCACTTGGCCGGTCATCCTGACCATGTACAACCTACCCCCTTCGATATGTCAGAAACGTAGGTACCTTTTGCTGACCATGTTGATTTCTGGACCGAGACAACCCGGCAATGACATAGATGTGTTCCTAGAGCCGCTCATGGAAGATATGCAGAAACTATGGGAACAAGGTGTTGAGATGTTCGATGCGTCCGTAAAGAAGAAGTTCACTCTAAAAGCCATAATCTTTGTGTCTGTCACTGATTACCCTGGTCTCTTTTCGTTGTTGGGGCAGATAAAAGGGAAGAGTGGTTGTACTGTTTGCATCGATGATACTTGCTACACTTATCTCAAGGGATCTACCAAGATGGTGTATATGCGTCACAGACGGTTCCTTATCAAGAAGCATAGGTATCGAAAGGATACGATGATTAAATACTTTGACAACAAGACGGAGCCGCAACTTGACCAACCTAAACGAGCAAGTTATGGGGAAAAGGTATTTAGCATGGTCAAGGATATGGATCAGGTCGAGTTTGGAAAGAAGAAGAAAGATGCATCGGGACAAAAACAAGGAAGAGAAAGCGAGGTGATGAGAACGAAGAAACATCTCCCATCATTTCGTTCAAGAAGTCAATTTTCTTCAAGTACCTGTCGTATTGGAAAACACTTAATACACCTCATGCGATTGATTGCATGCACTTGGAGAAGAATGTATTCGATACCACGATTGGCTTCTTGCTAGACATGAAGAAAAAGACAAAGGATGGTCTAAAGTCACGGATGGATCTTGTCAACCTAGGTATCAGGGATGACCTTCATCCTAAACCATCCACGCAGAATGGGAAAGTTGATCTTACGTGTGCGGGCTACAACTTGACAATAGACGAGAGAAGGGATATGTGTCAGTGGCTTAAGTGTGTCAAAGTGCCAACAGGTTTCTCTTCCAACATCAAGAGCATGGTCTCGATGAAAGACCTCACATTGTCCAACTACAACTCACATGACTGTCACATCATGTTGACAGTGTTTCTTCCGATTGTGATCAGGGGCATTGGTCCAGAGTACTTGAAAATGGTGATAACACGGATGTCCTACTTCTTTAATTGTATTACCCAGAAGTTCATCGATGCTCGCGAGCTGCCTGCCCTAAAACAGTTTATCGCGGAGACTATTTGCCAGCTCGAGATGTGCTTCCCACCGTCTTACTTTGATATGATGCCACACCTGATGATGCACATGGTTGATCAAATAGAACAGCTAGGGCCTGTCTACTTGCATTATATGTGGACCTACGAGCGGTTCATGTCAACACTCAGCAGATACGTCCTGAACCGTGCTCATCTAGAGGGCTCTATGATCGAAGCCTATACAACCGAGGAGGCCGTGAACTGCTGCACTAGATACATTCGAGATTGGAGGGCGATCGGGCTACCCGTCCATCAACACGAAGGCAGAACCTCTGGGAAGGGGTGCACGGGTCGAAAAGTTCGCACTGATGTACCATACGAGACCATTCAACAAGTTCATCACAGCATCTTTCATCAGTTAGTGGTCATGGAACCCTATGTTGAGAAACACCTGGAAGAGATTCGCGTCGCACATGACGGGCAATGCACGGAGGCATGGGTCCAAAAACAACATAAGTGTAGTTTTACAGCGTGGCTCAAAAAGCTTGATATAAGAGATGGAGAAGAAGATCAATCAGCGGAGAACGTTAAGAGGCTTGCATTTGGACCGTCCACCCAAATCACCACATGGCAAGGGTATGACATCAATGGATACAGGTTCCACACAAAAGAGAAGGACAAGAAAAGTGCAGCACAGAACAGCGGTGTTAGATATGAGGGCATTGACGAGTCAACGGGACAGAGGAGACAATGTTATGGGGTTATTAGAGATATATGGGAACTAGACTACGGCGATGACCTTCAATTAACAACGTTTCGATCCCAGTGGGTCAAACCAAATGGGGTTGTTGTGGACGACTATGGTCTCACCATCGTGGAGCTCAAAAGTGTTGGCTACAAAGATGATTAGTGGGTACTAGCATCCGAGGTCGCGCAAGTGGCATACTATGCCATGCCAAAGGACAACAAGAGGCATGTGGTTGTTTCAGGGAAGCAAAGGATTGTGGGAGCTGATGGGATCAAGAGCCCCGAAGAATACAACTACACAGAAATCAAACTTTTTACCGATCATCCATCGAAGATCAAAAACGTCGAGGACCGTTGAAACAAGTCCAAGATCATGCCATGGGCCCGCACCAACGGTGAAAAGAGAACTGTCATAGGATCACTACCAATAAAATGATATGTATATTGCAAATTTATTTTGTAGACAAGTCTTGTGTATCTCTCATTAATGTAATGGAACCACATATTTGTGTCAAGTTGTTTGCAAGTAGTATGTTTGTGCAACATGTATGTGTCCATACATGCCTTTTTACATATCCTAGCTAGCTACTACATTACTACTACTACTGTCCTCCTCCTACTCTCCTACTACTCTCCTAACTTGCCTACTCTCCTACTATACTACATACTACTCAATTTACATCTCCTCCTACCTCACCCATCCTTGTCTGTCTTCCTTCTACCTCACCCATCCCCGTCTCTATCTTCCTGTCTGTCTCCCAGTAAAAACACAACCGAGGCGGGCAACTTAACCCGCCCGCCTCCATTAATATTAACGGAGGCGGGCAACTTAACCCGACCACCTCGGTTAATATTAACCGAGGCAGTCAACGTAATGCGCCCGCCTCCGTTATTCGTCCGATATATAAGACCTAACCGCGCCTTATTCTTCCTCACTTTCCCCTTGGCCGTCGTTTTTGACCCCGAAGGGCTGTCGAAATTTCCCGCCGCCGCCACCTTCGAACCCTAGCTCCCCGCGCCGTCGAGCTCCCCACGCCGGACCTCCGCACCGAGCTCTCCGGGCGCCTCCGTCTTCCCCGCGCCGGACCTCCACGCCGTGTGCCGCAGCGAGCTCCCCTGCCACGCGCCTCCGTCTTCCCCGCGCCGGACCTCCACGACATGCGCCACAGCGAGCTCCCCGGCCGCGCGCCTCCGTCTTCCCCGCGCCAGAGCTCCAAGCCGTGCGCCGTAGCGAGCTCCCCAGCCGTGCGCCTCCGTCTTCCCTGCGCCGGAGCTCCAAGCCGTGCGCCGCCCCGAGCTGCATGGCGCGCCTCCGTCTTCCCCGCGTCGAACCTCCACGCCGGGCGCCGCCCCGAGCTCCCTGAGAACCTCACCGTCGGGTTGTGCTCAGTTCGTCTCCCCAATTCTCTGTCTTCCAGCTTATTACTCAATTATATTGTGTCTTTTTGTTTTGTGCCTATGATGCGAATGATATGATGACAAAGATTAGCAGCATGCCACTGTCAGTGATGCAAATTTGATGCCAAAGTGATGCAAATTTGTTGGAATTTTATGCCTGTGATGAGAATTTATGCCTGTGATGCCAAAGTGATGCCAAATTTGTTCAAATTTTATGCCTGTGATGCCAAAGTGATGCCAAAGTGATGCAAATTTGTTTTTCTCCTCCTCCTACTACTCTACTGTCAGTGATGCAAATTTGGAAATTCATCAGTGAGCTGTCTTTACTACTCTCATACTCTCATACTCTCATACTCCCTATACTACTACTCTGTCTCTAACTCTGTCTCTACTCTCATACTATACTACTGCTCTATCTTACTACTCTCATACTTACTACTGTCAGTGAGCATATATGTTTTTTTGTCTTTCTCCTCCTCCTACTACTCTCCTCCTTACTACTACTCTCCTCCTTACTACTGATAGTGAGCATATTCTTTTTTTTGTTTTCTCCTGCTACTACTACTCTCCTCCTACTACTACTACTCTCCTAACTACTTTTAGTGAGCATTGTCATTTCTTTGTTTTTCTCCTCCTACTACTCCTACTTACTACTGTCAGTGAGAATATATGTATTTTTTGTTTTTCTCCTCCTACTACTACTCTACTGTCAGTGATGCAAATTTGGAAATTCATCAGTGAGCTGTCTTTACTACTCTCATACTCTCATACTCTCATACTCCCTATACTACTACTATGTCTCTAACTCTGTTTCTACTCTCATACTATACTACTACTAGTACACTCCTTACTACTACTATATGATTGACTAGGATTACTCCTTACTACTATGCTTTTGCATGTGTCGCTTTACATCAGATCAATATGGACCCTGGGATTGCAAGGGAGGTTGCTCGGGCTTGTGAGGAATATTTTGCCATATTGTCAACTGGAGTATGTACCATACTTTGCTAGATTTGCTGCTCTTTTCAAACCTATTTAAGCTGAGGCAGTGGCATGTTGCAATGACGTTAACCTAGTTAAGCTGAGGCACAGGCGATGATGATCGAATGCCCCCTATATAATTTGATGACAAGCTACCCGTTTAAACAAAAAAATGATGACCATGGGGCTAATCTGAGCCAAGTTTTTTTTCTATACTCCATACTTTTGACAAGCAACCCGTTTAAACAAAATTGATGATCATGTATGCAAACTCTATTGTTTGTAGGCTAGAATGGTTGATTTACGGGCTGAAGCGAGGGAAAAGTGACGTGAGGTTACCCCTGATGATAGCCAAGGGTCATCATCATCAACCAATGAGAAAGGTGCCGAAGGTGCTAAAGTTGCTGAAGGTGCCAAATCCTCAAGCACAGAATACGAGAGCGGCGAGAGGTACACACCGTCGCTTCCGAGGAAAGTTCGTACCGAAGAAGACCGAGATCCTGACTATCAGCCATCACCGTCTCCTGATAGCCCACAGTCTGATAATAAGGCTCTTCGCGTCAATCCAGATGAGGATACAGAGACACCACGGCTCGAGGTATTTGCATCAAAAATCCTATAAATTGTTGATCCATATAGCTAATTAATGCGGGTCTTTGTCGTCCATAGATACCGTTGGTACCTCGTAGTTTGCAACATGCCGTGGATCAAGAGGTACGAGAACAAAAAGGCCACATGGAAGCACCCGCTGCCTCCACGGCAACTTCTTCAAATACAACTGATAGTAAGAAGGCCATCCGGGCAAGAGGACAACATGGAAGGCACAGGAAGCACGGCGATGTGCACGTAATAGCCCAGGTGGGGCCTCAAGGAGAGCCCTTGCTGCCAACAGAGATCCTTGGCAAATTCAGCAACCAGTGCTCTGTTTTAGTTAGGGAGAAGGTAGACATCACCTACCAGAATTGCAAGGAGGTCCCAGCAGCACTCAAGCAGTATGTGTGGGACGAGATGCTGAAGCGCTTCAATTATCCAGAGAACTCTGATATGGAGAAGTGCAGGCAACATGTGATGGCCGTTGCAGGAAAGGCACTGCGAAACTTCAGGTGATGTAACGAAGGCAAACTTCTACATCTACTAGTGTTACTGCTGCTCTATCTACTACTACTACTACTACTACTACTACTAATACTCTGCTGCTCTACTGCTCGATGATACAAAGCGGTGTAGTGAGACAATTAATGTGATAGCCGGCTTCTAGAGTGTTTTGTCATGACTCTCATTGAACCGTGAGAGATGTCCATACCTAAGAAAAAGCATAGTTATGTTTTGCTGATGATTAGGTTGGACGTGTCTCACGGTTCCATGTTTGTGATGATTTCAGTTTTGCTATCTATGTTAAGGGTTGTCACATTAGTCAATGATCAGTGATCACCATAGGCGTTGGAAGACTACTTCGTGCAGCAACCCGCTATTTTGAGAGCAATTTATTTATAAAGAAACATGTCCCTAGTGTACTACTACTATTCCTAGTCTATACTACAACTACTGGTATTACTACTACTAATACTTCTTACTTTAGGTACAAGATCAACAAGGATTATGTGCAGAAAGGGATTTCACCTTGCACCCGTTACAACTACGTGTTACCAGAAGTTTATGAATAGTTCATCAAGCAAAAAGAAACCCCAGAAGCAAAGGCAAAGAGCGAGAGTTCTCTGAGCTTGCTAAGCGGAACCAACACCATCACCACATGGGCATGACAGGATATGCTGGTAAGAGACCCAAGTGGAGAGCACAAGAACAGGATTTAGCTGAGGCTGGGATACCGGACCCGTATGAAGAATTGGATATGAGGTCCAAAGACTTCCTTAGAGGCCGAGAGCCGAAGAAGCTACAAATGGGTAAGAGAAAGTTCAACGAGCTACATATTGAGGATGCTGAGAAGAGGATCTTCGAGGTTGCTGCTGCAGCCAAGAAAGGTGAGTTCGAGCCTCGCAGAGAGAAGGACATACTTTCTCAGGCGTTAGCCAACCCTGAGCACCGCGGACGCGTCCGTGGCATGTCCTCAAGGAAGAGCTGGAAGACCGTGGAGTCCTGGTAATCTGATGCCAACACTCACACGAGGCAGAGGTACAAGGAAGAGCTCATCCAGAAAGGCAGGGATGAGGCAATCCAGAAGATGATCAACAAGTCTGTGCTAGACGCATTCACTAGCACGGACCCTAGGATTGTGGAGATGAGGAGGAACATGTTTCGCCAGGATGGCATGCTACCACAAGCGGGCGGTCCACCCAATGTACAATGCCCGGTAGATGTAATTGTACAAGAAAGTTTTTGTGTATTATTGTCCGGTAGATGTAATTGTACAAGAAAGTTTTTGTGTATTACAGATGCCCCAGGGCCGGGAAGAAGAAGGAAGTGGCACAAGGAGCGGTACACCCTCCCAACAGCAACGCAACGTACGATGGAAAGCCCATCCCGTCTGACTGTGCCTTGGTGGACGTGGCCTGGGTGAACCCGGAATTTGAGCTAGAAGAACTTGACTATCCGACTCAAGATGGTATCACATTGATAGGCTCTGCACTAGGTTCGACCATGCTGTGGCACAAAGCGGATATTTTTCTCGATGTACCGACGCCGGCTTCACAACCTACACAACCTAGGTCATCGCCCCGACCGAGTGGCAGACCAGGTGACGAGGACGACAATGGCGAGGCCAACAACGGCAACGATAATGCTGGTGGCGGAGGCAACACTCCTCGGGATACTCAACCTCCCGACGACGACCATCAACACGGAGGCACAGGGTCAGGTACTGGAATGCGACACCACCATTTGGAAGTGGTTCAAACAAGCGCCCAACATGTCCTCCCACGCCGAGGAAGCCTGAAGATGCAGAGGAATGTCGTCCTCCTACACCGAAGAAGACTTTGGACGAACTGGCAGGGGAGGACATACCTTCGAACCACACCAAGTCTAGTTGGGCGGCCTATCAAAAGGCCAACAAGTACCCGTACTCAACTATGTTTGAAAGGTTTGCTTGGTTCATCTATAATTCAATTAGAGTACATGCATAGGTCATCTAACATCTAAAGCTTCGAGTACATGTCACAGGCCGAAAACACCGATACAGATCTGGGATCGGTCAGATGATTGCCCCGAAAACTATACCCATGGCAAGTTCATGTTGACCTTGGGTGAACTCGTTGCAGAGCCGTGGGAGGTCAGGAGGTTCCACCTGTGGTACATGCAAGCGGCGAAAGTTGGCTTGCGTGATTTTCGAATCAAGATTCCGGCAGACCTATTCCACTTGATGGAAGATTATCACGTTGTCGTAGATTTCCATGACATGCATAGATTATTGAGGAGAAAGGACCTCGACATACAACAAGTCACCTTGTTTGACATGTAAGTTAGTTACGACTTTTATACACACCACTGCATGTTTGGGAGAACTTTACGGAATATATGAATACTAATAATGCCATGGGGGACTTCTCCTTGTAGGATGCAAGCCCATGCATGCAAACTAAAGGGAATGAATAACATATATCTCAATCCGATGTTAATTACTGAGAGATCCCTCGTGGGTTATGATATACCTAACGAAAGTGAGAACCTAGCGAAGTTGTCCGAAGAGGAAAGAAAGCAATACAAGAAAGATGAGGTCAACGAGTATAAGTACCGGGGGGCATTTTACATACTACACGCCATGAAGCAGCTCAAGGGACGTGGGTGTGTCTTGGCCGCCCACCAGTTCGGGTAAGTCAAATTGAGCATTCTTAATGTACATATGTAGTTCATGGGATATCAAGACTAGTCATATGTATTTAATCATGTCAATTTTAATTCGTGTCAATGGTGTAGCCGTGGTATCATGGGCCACTGGATTGTTTTCATAATATATCCTCGGGATGGAAAAGCCTGTATATTTGACTCTCTATAGAATACAAACAAAGAAGGCTATAAGCATTTTGAATCTTGTTTGAGATAGTAAGTGATGATACCTACTCATTTATAGTTAACATACGTGTTCAAATTAATTGTTGCTGACTCTACGATTTCCATACAGCGCTTACAAGAAGTACTTAGAAGATCCCGAGTGCATTGATCGGAGATCTAAGAAGAAAAAAAAAATTTGGCCCAAAATTGCAACTCAGGCGTGAGTTTCCGGTAAGTAATTGTACTTCATCCTCCTTACTCCTACTACTACTATCCTACTACTACTACTCGCCTTACTTATACTACAACTATCATAATACTACTCTCGTTACTTATACTAGCTCTCTTTAGAACTATACTACTTACTAGTCTCTTTACAACTATACTACTTACTACTTCACTACATAACATACATTACTCACTACTATATATCTTACAGTGCGCCAAACAACCTGAGAATTCAGTTTTGTGTGGCTTCTATGCCTGTGAGTATCTGAGGTTGTGCGCCAAATTTAATATGAGCTGGTGGCAACTCAAGGTCGGAATAGATTATTGGTTGGAGAAGTCATATAAGGTTGACCAAACATTTAGTCAAACGGTCGCCGATATTTACAAGTTCGTTACAGAGGCTGTGCACGAAGGGAGAGAATCATTCTTCCACACCGAAAGCAACCTAGCTACCAATCCTAAGTACAAGGATATAAGAAATTGGAGCAAGGCAGGGTTAAATCTCAGAGATTACAAGTTGTCAGATATAGTGTAAGAGTTTAGTGGCCGAAAAACAGTTTACATGGATGTAATATTGCTAACTTCGAATTCAAACTTGTGTATATGTATATGTACATGTGCATGTGTGTTGGACAACATCATATATATATATATATATATATATATATATATAAGTGTTATCGGTTGCTTTGTGTTTCTATATGTACTTCTGCTTGCATTCTTATTCATAAATATATATATCTTTGTTTGATTTGCAAAAACATAATTCAAATTCAAATGAAATATGGCGCCAAATTTAATTTTTTTTAAATACTACAAAACAGAACAGAGGCGAGCAAATAAAAACTGTCTGCCTCAGTTAAAGGCTTAATGGAGGCGGGCAACTTACGATAGCCGCCTCTGTTAATACTATTAACAGAGCCGGTCGGATTATGGCACCCACCTCCGTTAATAGTATTAATGGAGGCGGGCGGTTTGACCGCCTCGGTTAATCATTGATTAACCGAGGCCTTCCATTGGAGGCAGTCGTATTTGCCGCCTCCATTAAGCGTTGTGTACTAGTGAGTGATTAGTGAGAGTTAGTTTAGACACCCATTATCCAACCCACCAAAACCTTGACACTCATCAAAGAAACAATAGATCTTGGGCTTCTTTCTCTTAGCTATGAATTCTGAAACCATCTTATAGATCATGAATTTTGGAAATTTAGGTTATGGAAGCTGAGGTTCAAAAGCTAAAACCAATAATATTTATGATGTGTGATAAGTATCATTAGATCATTTTGGTAACTATTTTTTTGGGCATATAAATATTGATAATATTTGGTATAAATCTTGTCAAATTTAAGAAAGGTTGACTTAGCACAAACCTTTGAATTGGTAGACACTAATCATCATCATCGTAATAGCCATAGTGCCAATTATTTTTTTTCAAAAAAACACCCACTTTTCTATCATGAAAATATATAAAGTAACCGTTAAATTTGACTTTCCATCTATATCATTATCACAAAATATAATTTAAAATAACCGACTAAAATTGCATATAAATTACCTACCTCAACTATTTTGAAAGACGACTTACAATATCTTTCTAAATTTGTATCTTTTTGCGATAAACCAAAATTTATATCTAAATTATTCACATATTTCATTATGAAATATAATTAAAATTAAATCTAAATTTTACACCTACAATAGCCACATATGCTATTATGAAAGATAATACAAAGGAACACCTATAATTTGAATTTAAATTAGTTACAACTAACATTATATTCAATAAACTAAAATATCCATCATATGTATCTATATCTACTATTAAAGTATGAAAACTATATAGAAAAAAGTTAAAATTCAAAATATAGATTCATGATGTCACAATATGAATGCAACAAGAGCTTATCTAACTTAACCTTATCTTTCAACTAAGCACATATCAAAGCCCTATAGTTATGCAATGCAAAGGAAGGCAACACATATCTTACTATTACTTACTAGAGGTTGCCAACAAAGTGTCCACACTAATTCTCATGGGATGAGATAAAAAAATTCCAAGAAATTCTCAAAGTAATTAGAAAGATCTAGCCATCAATACAGTAGAGACTCTAATCACCATTAATAATATCGGCCATTGGATCTATTATCTTTTCTAAACAATCATGCACCTCTATGTTTATGAAAAATAACATTAACACAAGGTTCCCAACTAAACTTGAGAATAAAAAAACTGTAAAAACTAATTAGTTCAAATTTTGAAAAACAAAATTATGATTCATCGTTTCATGAGATATGGGCCACAACAAATAGCCACCATAACTTAAGTTTAGGTTTTAACTTAATACATATTGAAGCTATAGAGAGGTATACCATGTAGGGGAAACTATGTATGTTGATGAAAAACATATATAAATCAATAATTGTTAAGCTTTTTTTTTGCGAGTAAAATAATTGTTAAGCTTATTATAACTGAATGGATTATGTTACATGAGTATTATCTTAGAAAATGGAAATTAAAATATGTGAATTAATATAAAAAATCATTAGTTATACATATTAAACATTAATATTTAATACTTATATCTCTACCAGTGTGAAAGCACGGGTTAATGAACTAGTTACGACATCTGACACCCTGGTTTCCTAGGGTTGAGTTAATTTACAAGCTTTTTACTCCGGTCTCGATAATTTGCTTTGTTCAACTTCTGCAGGACAAAATGAAGAACAATATGTAGATTTTAGAACCGTAGAGGTTGCTGGAGATGAATAAAGAGGAGTCTGTTAAGTTGTCTTTATAATCTTTATTATCTTTCGAGAAGTTTTATGTAATTTGGGTTTATATTTCTTCTGGTTTTAATATGATTCCATTCCTATATATTGGCGAAGCGACGAACTAAGGAAAGTTGAGCCAACTTTCAAGTTTAAGCTTATATATAATAATAACTAATAGCGAACAAATGAGTGCCGTTACGTGTGCTAGTGATTCAATGAGATGGACGTGCACAAGTGTGATATGTCTGCTACCGGCCGTGCTCCATAAACCGGAGATGGCGATGGTTGAACCAGTCAGCAGTCAGCACTCGCGAGAGGTCCTCCAAATTAAATAGAGGTGCCTCTAGCTGGTTTAGACGTCCACAACCTACCAACAGTGCGAAGCAATGTATGTTCAATTGATGGTTTTATGTAGCTGATAAGACAGGTGATGTTATTTTATTATGAAAAAAAATATATTATATCATAGAGTTGAGCTGATAAGTTCAACCAAACAATGAACAACCAACTAGTTAGTCAATAAAAAGTCTTAAACATCAACCCAATATTTGTCCAACGTTTTACACCCCGAGTATAGTGTGGTTTCTCGTTTTTAGATGAAATCTAGAGTGTGGAGGTAACAAACCCATACACCAGATAATTCAAATCATGACGAGCTAGCTGGTTTACGCAAACATAAGTTTTCCGTCTAGGGGACACTCGTTTGGTGGGTGTTTGTGACGTGTATGTGTGTTCAACTTGCATCTAAACAAGACGCAAGTGATTTAGGAGCTCACAAATCGAGTTTTTCCACTCATCCAGGTTTGATATTATATTACCTCTTAAAATTGATCTATGTGTTAAAAAAAATTAGGTGCCAAATCCATAATAGTTCGGTTGGTTTGACTCTTTATGGTAGGACATGTACATGCATATTTAAGTTCTATACTTTGGCACATGTAATCTTATTTTTCTAGATTTATTCTAGAATATGTCATCGATATTTGTAATGATAGACAACATAATCATTGGCAACGAGGTATATATATGTGTGTCTATATACAGCATTGTACAAGAACGCATGTGTTGACACAAATCTAGTGTCACACTAAAACGGATAGCCATCTGGATGGTGCAAGAATCGCTTCAACCACTCAAGTATGATTGATTTGCGGCAATGCAAAGAAAATTGGCTTAGCTGGTTTTCGAAAATCAGATGCAATGAAAAAACCTAGAAACGCCTCCTGGCAAGGTGCATTTAAGGTATTTGTAGGGTTGGTAAAGTCACCTAGAACGCATACTCTTTTCATCCTAAAATAGAAGATTGTCAAGATGTTTATAGAATAGCATACTCTTTTCATCCTAAAATAGAAGACATTTTAGGTTTGGACACGGGAATAAGGAGATATGAAAAGGTGTTGTGCACCAAAAAAACGAGATGGAGAGAGATAGAGATGTAATGAAAAAGAAAAGGGTGTATTGAGAAAAGAGAAATGTGCATTGGAAAAATGACTGTCAATTCATTTTGAACAAAATTTGAATCCTATAATTTTTTTCTATTTTAGAACAGAGATACTCATGGAGATTTGGAAGAGATTAAGACAAAAAGAAAAAGGTAAAAGGTAATTAAAGATAAAAGATAGATTTGCGTTCAATTAGCCAGTAGCTCTTCATATTTATAGGATGTGATGGTCTTACCCCGTGACTCGTGGGGATTGAATTCACTTATAAATAGGGATGAAAAGGATCGATAGAGGTTAAATCACTTTTATTTTCATATATTTTTTCTTAAAAATAAAATTGATGTGATATTGTTAAAAATGAATACGACACCGGTATCTCGCTAATAATTTAAAAAACGATGATCAGAAAACACGATGATAACGGTCGAAATTGATGAGAACGATATCCTAAAAGCACTAAACATGTCAAACCTTCTTAGAAGAGACGTATAACTTGACCTATCTCATATGACAATAATAAATAAAGCCACAATTAACAATACCATAAGCTAAATCATACATGTCACATCAATCTTAGTCTCGAACGGTGATAAATCACGCAAGAGCACGACAATTCCTGATAATAACATAAATAAACGTTAAAGTTCTAAGTTGACTTGACAAAGTATAGTGATAAAAACATGAATTATTAGAGTCACTTTCTCCGGTGCATCTAAAGTATGCACGGTATAGTCTATAAATAAATTGGGATTCAAGGCCTTTGAATCGGTAATTACCAATGATAAATTACCGGTTAAATACGATAATCTTTGAAATTGGTCAGAAAAGGGTAAAATTGTTTTCGCTTTCGTTTCTGTTTATTTTTACTGCTATTGTTTTTGTTTTTTCGATTACCACTACCGTTTCTATTTAAACCTGAAAATCAGAAAAATCTGGAGAACAATTTCCGAAAACCGAAGATTATCATTTTCGTTTTCATTCCTACTTACAAATCTGACAAAAAATACAATGCCAACTCGGTCTGGCTTAGTTTGTTTGCACCAACCGAATATTTCTAGAAGCGTAATTTTCTCATTCGGACATGAAATTTTATCTTTTGTTTGTTCATTTCAAAAACCTCGGAATGATAAAGTCAAATTTGCAATTTGAAAATTTTCAAAAACCGGTTAAGCCAGTTTGAGAATATGTTTAAGCTGAATTTTCAAAAACCGGTTAAGCCGGTTTGAGAATCTGTTTAAGTTGATTTTCCAAAATTGGGAGTAGCCTATTGTAATCTAATCAACCACAAAATGCTAGTAGCTGCTCACCTCCCGCTATTGCAGCTTATAAAAACATCATATCATGACTGATAAACTGGGCGGATAAGTTCAAGCGAATACGAAAGTTGATCCAAATGGATAGCCATAATAATTAAGCACTTCATTTCGAACGTGCCACCATTTAAATAAAAAGTTATAAAGTTTCATGCGATGTAGACTCTAAAATTATCCCACACTGAACACACCGCCCTGAAAACCTTTGCCACAATTGGTGATCCACGCATCACACCGACGGCAACCCCTAAAACAAGTGCAGGCAGGCAAAAGGCAAAGGCAAAACCGGTGGTGATTCGATGGCGAGAGGTCAGCGTTGCCGGTCCATTTGGTTTTTGGAGAGAAAAGTACGTGCTCCTACTACGCGCTCCACCACCGGTCTGCCAGTAGCGTCGCCATGCTGTCCTGTCAGCGTCGTAACCAACCGGGTCACCGCTCTCATCCATCTCCGTCCGAGGCTGTCGTTGTTTTTATATACTCAAAGTTGAGACTTGAGAGCCAAATTGAAGAACTTGGACGGAACCAACAACGGAGTTCGGCAGGCGACGAGATAACTTGGAATTCCATCGGATGAGCAGAGGTTGAACGTTTCTGCCGTGGACGACGGACGGCGACGACTCGACCGGCGGACGGGTCCAACCGACGACGGACGGACGACGGAGACGACTCGTCGACTCCAACGGCGCCGGATCGTCCACCACGCCCGTGATAGGTGCCGTCACGCACGCACGACGCCTCGTCGTCGGCGACGACGACTGCACGCTGCTCCTAACTAACTTTGCTTCTCCCCATGTTATCTTTTCTGGTGTAAACCACTGAGGCGCTAGCTGCCTTGATCAGTTTCCTGCCCCGGTTTCTTTGCTGCGTGAGTGATCAGTTCAGATTTGTTCATGATGATCCATGTGTTCGTGTCCTATACTTCTCAGCCGTCGGTTTTTCAACTCAAAATGTATAGTAGCAGCAATTGTTGAACGAATTGGGTTCAAACTATGTACTGTATATAACAAAAAGATTGAGCTTTACAGCTACAAAGTCGAGTGCCGGAAAGGAGGACATGCATGCTTGCTGGACCAATGGAATAAGAGCACATGGATGCATGACGAAGGGCATTTGCCGCCGGGATCAAGTACAAGGTGGTTGAGTCGTTTCTTTCGTTTGTTAATGAAGAAAACGAGCAGGTTATCAAACACACATGGCGTGTTTGGTGCCGTCTTTGCACGAATCTGAAGCGTGGCTATCGTCACCAAATCATACGAATTCAAGTATGAACTGTCTGAACGCTGGCCGGCAGCCACAGACGTGGGACGGCAGATTTTAGCTGATTATAATGGCGGGTTGGCTTCGAGTTCTGAGTAATATTCTTCTGCTCTCTTTTTTACCTTTGCTTAACTTCCCTCATTTCAGATCATCAGACTAAAAAGCTCAAGCAACAATGAAATTATTTTCAGCAAATTAAAAATGCACAAAGTCGATCATATGTCAAAAAAAAAGACTATTTGTTAACTTCTGTGTTTTGTTCTCTTTGTATGTGAGTGACTGTGCAATTACAGTGTCAAAAATTCTCCTAAAACTAAACGACAGCCTGTATGTATGTATGTTCTATCCACACATCTGATCTAAGTGTCGAATCAAATCTTCACAAGAAGAACAAAAAAAAGAAATCGCCGTTTGTCTCGGCCGATCAAAATGGCCTCTTGAGTCCCTTGAAGTCGACGGTCTCGATGCACTCGACGCTGCCTTTGGAGCCATTGAGCATCTTGAGCAGCTCGCTGGCGCGCTCCTTGGTGACGCCACCGCAGCCGACCTGGAGCAGCAGCAGCAGCTTCTGGAACGCTCCGACGCGGAGCGCCTCGGCGCGGCACGCGGCGGCGGCGGCGTCGTCGCCGGCGCGGCAGAGGCGCCAGAGCGCGGAGACGGCGAAGTCCGTGGCCATGTCGGACACGCGGAACATCTTCTTGACGAGCACCGGCACGGCCAGCGCGTGCGCGCGCGCGGCGGCGAGGCCGGCGTCTGCGCCCAGCACGCCGTCGAGCGCCGCCAGCGCCTTCTCGCTCGTGCCCTTGTCGGCGTCCACGAGGGCCTCCACGAGGACTCGCACCGCGCCGAGCTCCGCGAAGCGCGTCGCCGCGCGTTCGGAGGCGGCGACGAGGTAGTAGGCCGTGACTAGCGCGGCCTTGGTGGCCGGCGTCGAGATGGGGCTCCGGACGAGGCCGACGAGCGCGTCGCACATGCCCGGTGTCCTCAGGACGGCCTCCAGGGTGTGGCCGTCGGCCGAGGACGCGAGCTCGCGGAGCACGACGGCGGCGCTGGTCCGCGCCGGGAGGTCGCCGTGGGACATGACGGAGACGAGCGACTTGAGCGACACCGGGGAGGCAATGCAGCGTCGGGCGTCGTCGTCGAGCGGGAAGAACACGGTGAGCGCGGCCAGGACGTCGCCCAGCGCACAGGCGCCGGAGAGGCGGGCGAACGCGTTGGCCAGCGCGCGCGCGGCCCCGGCCGCCGCGAGGCAGCGGCGGTTGCGGTCGCTCTCCTTGCCCAGCGCCCTGGCCCTGGCGGCGGCGGCGCCGCACGCGGCCACGTCCCCGCGCCTCGCGGAAACCGACACCGAGGCCACGGCCTCGGCGGCGTCGGCGTCACCGAGCGGCACCTTGGGCGTGGGCACGCGCTCGACGCCGCTGGCGCGGTTGGCGACGCACCAGTCCTGGATCATCCGGCGCGTGGCGTGGTTGGGGACCAGGTCGGCGAGCTGTAGGGGGCGGCCGGTGACGGGGCACCGGTCGTTCCCGCGCGCCAGCCAGCCCTCCACGCTCTCCCTGTCGTACGTGATCCCAGTGGGCGCCGTCACTGGGTCCCGCATCAGGTCAAGAGAGATCGGGCACACGAAGTGCGCCGGCACCGCCACCTCCTCTGCCGCCCCCGCGGACGCCGCCTGATGCTTGCTGCTCCGCCTCAGCATCGGTATCTCCGGCACCAGCCTGGACGCGGCCCTCGCTGCGCGGGACATGGGCAGAACCATTGTTTCCTGCCGGTCGGTACCTAGGAGGTCGATGCTATGTCGGCCGCCGCCGCAGCTTGCCGAAAACGTTGAGCCGATGAAAGAAAGCTGAGTCCTTTGAGCTGACCGTTGAGAGGAGGAGAAAGAAGAGAGATAGTGCGATGGGGAAAACGAAAATGGGTGAGGAGAGAGGATATATAGGTTGCGGGGTGGGAGGGAAAGGGACGACCTATGCCTATGCGGGTGCGGCGTGTGGCGGATGGCGAATGGCATTGTTTTCTGCTTTGCAGGCTGGCTGGGTCGCGGGGTTTGAACATTGACCGTTGAATGGTGGGGAGTTGAACGAGGAGGGGGGCGCGGCGTGGACGATGACGATGACGGCGACCCGCGTTGGCTCGCCCTCGCGTACGGGCCGCGGACGGAAGCCTTAGGATTCCTCGTGTTTCCCCTTTTTCTTGCTTGTTTATTTCTTTTATTTATCGGATTTCTTGCTTGTTTATTAATCGGCTCTTCCCGGCGTTTTTTGTGTTCTAACACTAGAATAATTAGTGAAGTCCATTTGTAATTCAATAACTTTCTGTTTATCACAATCAAGGACTAATTTTGAAGGAAATGTAGCGTGCAGTGTACTTATTTTAACTTTTTCTAGACATTGATTTTGATATTATATATATAGAGAGAGAGAGAAAGATATTCTCTTCATCACAGATTATAAGACATCCAAAGAATCTTAAGAGTTAAAGTATCTCAAGTTTGAACAAAATTATAGATAAAATTAAACAAAAATATTATATCAAATATGTGTATAAAAAATATAATTGATAAAGAATCTAATTTTTGGTGATATTATAAATGTCATTATATTATCAAGTTTGGTCAAACTTAAGATGCTTTGACTTTCTAATATTCTTGGAATGTCTTATAGTTTGGAATGGAGAGAGTATAAATGTAGTATAACTAAAAATAGAGAGAGTAGTAGTTAGAAGTAATAAAACATACGAAAGATACATAGTTTATGCTATGCATTTATATGTACTATGTTTAGATATATAGTGAAAAACAATATATATTTATAAAAGCTAAAATATTTTATGATTTAGAATTGAGGGAGTACTATATTATTGTGAGAACATATATGTGGAATGAATGGAATGATAAGGAAAGAGGGTAGGTGTTGTTTTTCTAAAAGAAATCAAAGAACACTATAATACTCCATCCATTTCAAATTATGGCTCGTTTGATTTTTTTAACTTTAAATTTGACCACTCATCTTATTTAAAAAAAAACTTGTATAAATATAGTTAAAATTTCAATTATTCTTGAAAAACTTTCATTAATAAAGCAAACCCTAACAAAAAGTGATATTTTAGAAAAATTTTGGAATAAGACGAATGATTAAATTTAAAATAAAACATATTTTTATGATCAAGGGGGTATGCGATTTCGGTTCTGTTCGGTTGGTACAAAAGTCGGCTAATTCCGACTAGTTGAATAGTGTTCCGTGAGAGAGAATAAACTGAACTAAAATAAGCTAATAGTGTTCATTTAAAAAACTATTTTTATGACAAATCTACTAGTACCACTCGCAAACATTAAAACTCAATACTAAAAGCGTATATCTTTTGCCAAAATTTGGAATCGCTTACCAAAGAAAACACCAAAACAGTGCCCATTCGTGATTAGAGATAGGATATTTCTATTCCTTTTAGCAAAGTTTCTCTAGTGTGCTTTAGTTTACATACTCCATTCATTTTAAATTATAAGTCACTTTAATTTTTTTGGTACATCTATTTTAATTTGTATCAAGACATATACTATATCTACATAGCAAATTGGATATATAAAAAAAGTCAAAGTGACATAATTTGAGATGAGAGTAGATACCGGTAATATAAGACAGGAAATATCTTCAAATATTTTAGTGGCAGCATTTGCAACTTGTTTCGAATGCACCTTATACTAGGGATGGAAACTAATTAGATTTAAATAGGATAGCACACTTTCTAGATTTATATGACTATATATATTTAAAATGCATAAATATGCCATTATATTTGAATATCCTCAAATAAAAATATAAATTGGATCCTGCGAATCCAATTGTTTATATAATACAGTTAAAATAATATTATTTTTCCCATTTCAAAAACTAATTAATGTTTTTTCTTAGAAAAAAACATATGAAAACTAATATTCTAAAAAAGAGTACACTTTAGAGTAATTTGAAACTACTTAGGAAGAAGTGTAGCTATATCATCTTCAAATGTAATCCCTCTATCCACAAAAGGATGTAAATATGGAATATGTGTCAATCAAATTAGTTTAACTTTAATTAAGTTTATATTGAATAGTATTATCATTTATGTCTCCAACTAAGTAAGCTAAAATTAGATTTTATAATTAGTTTAGTGGTACTTAATTTACATAATAAATGTTAGTATTGATTTATAGCTTTAGTTAAACTTTAAATTATTTGACTTCTCAAAAAATTTATAGTGAGCCTGTTTGTTTAATCAGCCCAACATATCATCAATTATATATTATTTCTCTCTCACAACAAATAGATAAAAAATAGCTAAAATTAATTTATCATCCGTAGAAACCATGAGCCTAGTAGCCTATTTTCAAATAGATCCCGGCGTTCGGAGTTTAAATGTGTACTCGTAACCTGTAACGATACTGTAGTCTCTAGACTCTATAGTGTTGTTATCGTCGGCGCGAGCAGATGCATTTTGGCAAAGTAGCATGGGTGTGCCGACTAACGTCGACTACTAGACTTTTGCAGCTGTAATAATAATTAATCCTTTGCCACGATTCATCCCACGAACCAGTTCAATCGGTGGGCCCCAAGTTGACAGGAATATTCCTTGGTAAACAAGGTTTGCTCGTCGACTCTTGGTCCTGACTTCTGAGCTGGATCCACCCTACGATAGAAAGATTTTCTTCGAGAAAAGGAAATATATATGGAGCATTGCTTACGTCTTTTCTTTTTTAAAAAAAAAATACTCAGTACAGACAGACACAACTCTACGCTCACCTGTAAATATAGGTATGCATATTTTACTTTAGAACAAAATTCACTGTCGGTTTTTTTTAAGTTGGCTTAAGATGTCATGTAGGTCCCTTGTAACTTATAAAATGATATATGTTAGTCTTCAAAACTTAGAAGAGGGTGTCATACAGGTCCCTAAAATTTTAAGGTGTGGTCACCACATGTCCTTAAACTTGACCAATGATGTCATCTCAATCATTAAACTTATAAGGTGATCATTGCATGTCCTTAAACTTGACGGACGACCTCATTCCAATCCAAATGTAGTCTAACACACTCTATAAGCTAGCGTGACCGCTGATTGTACATTAGACGTGGATCCAACATGTGTCAACCTATCAAACATTATCTATATAATATTTATCATGAAATTATAAAAAAAAGTATTAAATAATTTATAACAACAAATATATTAGATTTAAATAAAAGGGAAAAATGCTAAAATATTAATGCATCATTAATAGTATTAAAAAATATTAAAGTTACCTATAGTATTAAAATTACAGTTAAAATTTCACCTTGGATCTTTACGATAAAAGTCTAGGCCCTCGCAAGATAAATGCATTTTCTAATTTGCTCATAGTTTCGCCTCGGTCCGCATGCAATACTAGGCGATAGGAGACGAGCCAAATCCGCCGGCGCCGGCCAATTGAGACAGACCACTGGACTAAAACTCAACGGGAACCATAATGTTGCATGGACACACCAGGCGAATGGATCAACGTCTACGACCTCAGCCACACATGTGACGACACAACACAACGCAACGGAGCCGGCGCTGCCGCACTGCACAGTACACAGCACACAGAACAGCTCACAAGCCGCCGCCGCATTCGTCCAAAACGGAATCAATAAATGCTGTGACACTTGTGTTCAGAAAAAATAAGCCGCGGCACCTCATGCATAAGCCGTCTGATCGTTTTGGTGGCGGGTAATAAATCAGGTGATGTTAATTTTGACTATTTTATTATAAAAGAAAAATACTGTTTTAATGGCTGATAAACCAAACGAACAGATGAGCATGTTCGGCTGATGATTTCGACTCATGATAAAAATGATTATAACGTTAATTCATTGGTCCCATAAAAACATCAATTCGTTGGAGATACATACTATGCGCTGCAGCCTGCAAATGGGCAGGCCACTATGAGTGTGTATGTCTTGTCTCGTCTACGGCGTACCTGGTGTTTAACCGGGATAAGTTCTCAGTGGGAATGTGTGTAGTGGCTTATCGTCTGCAATTGCATACGTTGCAGACCAAGTAGACAGTTTACAAGAATACTACTCTCTCTTGTAAAAAAAAAAAGCGTCCATAACCTTGTCTTGTACATACAACTTAGAACTTAGGAGTTATTAATCAATAGAGGAGTCAGCATTAATTTTTCGCCAAGCGCAACAGGCTAGGCAACTGAAAGATAAGCTTCTCTAATATCAAAACTAAATAAGGGTCTGTTTGGTACAGCTCTGTTTCACTAGTGAAGCTGTTTTTTAGAAAATGGTTTCATGATCAACTCTCTAGGTGAAGCTAAGTTATTTTAGAAAAAGTGTTTGGCAAAACAGCTTCACCAACAACTTTATGCATGCATATGAGAGAGAAAGGAGGGAAAAAACTATGATAAGCTACTATTTTCAGTTTCACCCTATTTCATATCTTTGTGAAAGGGAGAGAAAAACAGTTTCATGGATGAAGCTGTTTTGAAAAGAGGTATTTAGTAAAAAAAACAACTCATAACAACTTTATAAAGCTATTATAAGCTGTATCAAACAGACCCTAAATAGAACGATGTAGAGAGAGCACATATATACCTTAGAACTGTACACGCAGTACTACGTCGTAGACTTGATTTTTGGTCTCCGGCGAATAGACAGCCACATTGGAAGGATGTGCTAGCTTGATGCCGCGCCGTAACCGAGCACTCAACTCGACGAGTCCTTTCGAAATGACTTCAGCTTACTATTTTAGAAATCTTTCTAATCCTCGTAGTATTTATAGGCTTGTATTCCTTCCATCCTTGAAAGAATGAATTTCTGAGTTTATCCTAAGTCAAATTTTTTAAACTTTAATTAAATTTCTAGAATAAAGTATTACAAGTTATAATATCAAACTAGTATCATTAGATTTATCTAAGAACATATTTTTACATGATGCTTATTTAAATCATAGATGTTGTTACATTTTTCTATAAAGTTAATTAAAGTTAAAAAAAATAACTGATACAGATTCTACGAATTGATTTTTTCGGGCATATATGAATGCCACTGGTCTCTTCCGTGGATTGAACCCGCCATGTGGGGCTTGGAATGGAATCTGGTACTCCTCATCCGGCTTAGACAAAATCTTCTTGCTTAAGGGTGTTCTGAAATTAGCACCTACATGGCAAACATTTATATTATGAGTTCCTGATGGAATTCCAGCACATACTTCCACACAAAAAAAAGATATTTGGACAAGAATAGTACGAAGCTGTGATTTCAGTATTGCACTTTTAATAATGTTTATGATTTTCATGATCCATATATATATGTCATGAAGTTTTTGGGAAAAAAATTACGTCTCTGCGAGCTTACAACGCCAAGTTCTCACAAAATTTCAGCTAATTGCTGTAAAAAAAAAGAAAATGAAGAAAATGAGAACACAAGTAGATCAAAAGTTGATTATAATTAAGCAAAGTCTATTATTCCTCTTCCATCCACTCTCTTGACGGAAAAGTTCAATGCAACAACTTCCAGTGCTCGGCTCTCATCAGTATATGTCATGAAGTAGATGGCTAACTGCAAATGAGGCCATATGGTGCAGCCACATTATTAACCAACCTGGCTGAAGCTCCAGGTTGGAGATTGATGTGCAAGCTAAGTACGAACATCCCACAGGAAAAGACATCCTAACCAACTGTAAACTACCACTAGAAGTCTAGAACCAGCAAGGCATATATATCATATATGGGAGCAATGACCATTTTAGTTGAGGTGAGATCTGTCTACCTGATAGCTGGTAAGAGAAACTTAGCTGCTGGTTTCTTCCACGGGTTAGCATGAGTTAAAATAACCTGACTGGGCAACAAAAATCAATCTGTTGCGCCAAAAGGGAGAAGATTACAGCACCAAACATATGGAATTCAGCAGGAAAAAAAATATATATGTGCCTGGTGTTCCTCTAACTGCACTTCTTGTAGCGGACCTGATAGCCCAACGAGTGCATCTGCTGCTATGGTGACAATGAAGCCAGCACCAACACCTTGAACGGGCACTTTCTTGTTTGCTCCACACTGGCCAGATGAGTAATACTTGGCATCATGTTGTCTGCCAAAGAACCAGTAAAGAGGTTTTATACTTCAAACTGACGACAAGATAAATGCACCTACAGATGTAAAAAGTTCGGGCGACATACTTAGGGTAGAATCTCTGAGTTTAAAGCTTCAGAACTTTTTTTTATTGTTACACAGAATTTAATTTTTTGGATAGTCTGAAGCACTAGCACTACACCTTGTACTTGGACTTGAGGCATCTTGCTGATACAGTGGTACTTGGTACACCAAATTGAGGCCCCATACTTTAGGTACAAAGAGAGGGTGCTGTACTTCTTGCACAAGATTTCTAGAGCATGCTTTCTGACTCCAATACAACACCAGATGTTGTAACATCACAGCCTTCAGCATCTGGGTATAATGAACTTTTCAAATCCTATACCTGTTGTATGGGGCTATAAGACTTTCATTATTGTACTTGGTGCTATAGAATGTAGGGATTTCATACCGACAGATTCAGAGTTCCCAGATGCTGGTCTTGATATAACCAAATTGTCACTTGCAGAAGCAGAATTTTGTGTGAAGGGAACATGATAATAATTAGATTCGATAGTTCACCCAGCATTACAGTTACTAATCCTGAGGGAAAGTTCTCAGGCACAGAAACCTGAAGCATGAGTTATCGACACCATTGTTGGCACAGAACACAGAAGGATCACCCATTCTCACGGCAATGTGCTGAAAAGTTTTGAAGAGCCATTCCATATGTCTAGAGACAAAAAAAAATGCCAGAAACATAAGAGCCGAAAATTGAAGACGTACGTGTAACAGGATCAAACCAAGAGCCGGGAATCTGAACTCTGAACTTCTGAAGTGCGTTGAAAGATTACAGTATTCAAAAACTGCGAGACAACAGGCTAGACAAGTGAATGAACAACTACATTTTAGAAAATTCGTCACCACCTCAATACAATTCCACCACTCTGCAATGATATGTAACAGAAGAGAAATTTTATGTTATCACACAATGGAACTATAAAATAGTAGTCTGCATTAAATTTGCAACACCACACGAAAGGAAACAAAGATGAAGAAAGGAAAGAAAAAACAACAATAGAGCCCGAGAGAGACATTAGCCTTTAGGCTAGTCTTCACGAGAGTTGCATAGAGTTTTATGGACATTTAATATTCTGACATTTAATATTTATAAAGAGTGAGATGATCAAAGTTTCATGAGAATAAAGAAATGGGAGATGAAACTAGCACCGAAGATGACAGTCAAGTGCAAACAGGCTGAGAGTAGGCTACTTGTCCATGTCCTCGAGGGTGCGCGGAGGCGGCCCCGGTAGCGAAAAGTCGTGTGGGTGGAGGAAGCAGAGTTGGGCCTCAGCCCAGGTCAACAAACGAGGATGCCGTTCCGTAGCCCGTAAGGATGACCAGTTTGATCGCTTAGGCTGGCCTTTTTATCCATGGCGACTAGCAAAACATTAGTGCTTTCTAAAAAAAAACTAGCAAGGGATGAAAATGAAAATGATGATCTCTGATTTTCGAAAATCATTTTCGAGTTTTTTTCCGATTTTTAGGCCTAAATGGAAACGACAGCGGTAAACGAAAAAACGAAAACGATAATGATAAAAAGAAATGGAAACGAAAGTGGAAATGATTTTGCCCTCTTCCGACCGATTTCGAAGATTACCATATTTAATCGGTAATTTACTGTTGGTAATTACTAATTCAAAGGTCTTGAATTCTAATTTATTTATAGACTATACAGTGAAGAAGAGACTCTAATAATTTATGTTTTTATCTTGTCAAATCAACTTATAGAATTTTAACGTTTATTCGTGTCATTGTCAATATTTATCATGCTCTTGCGTGATTTATCATTGTTTGAGATTAAGATTGGTGTGAAATGTATGATTTAGGTTATGGTCTTGTTAATTGTGGCTTTATTTATTAATGTCATATAAGATAATTCAAGTTATATGGCTCTTCTCAAGATGTTTGTCGTGTTCATCGTTTTGTCGTTTTCATCGTTTTTATGATATCGTTCTTATCGATTTCGACCGTTATCATTGTGCTTTCCGATCGACTATATCATTTTCGAAATTACCCAAATACCAATGCCGTATTCGTTTCTGACAATATCGTATCGATTTCGTTTTCGAGAAAAAAAATATGAAAATGAAAGTGATTTGACCTCCTACCGATCGTTTACGACCGTTTTTTTAGATCAAAAGGGTTTCCCCCTGCTTTTGTATTTCAAAAAGCACCCAAAAACATTCAGAGTACAAGTTCAGAGCAAACGGCAAAACCTGCCTTACAACTTGCTTTAGAGCAAAGAGAAAAAGTCAAGGCAAACATGCCCGAAACATTCATGACAGCAGTTATTCAGAATCAGTTCTCCCCCCAAGTGCACCTGTGAAGGCCTAGTGCGGCACACCCAATCATTCCCACCTTGATGACAAGTCCTCCACCCTGTCCCAGATCAGTCGAGGCAGAGATGTAGCTTTTTTCACCAACCCTACGGCCACCTGCTTCAGTTTTTCCTCGCTCTCCTTTCTCATCAGTGGCACCCATCTTTCTAGCATTCTTGCAATCTAGAGTAGGATCTCCTTTTTGCCCATCCATACACGACCCTGAAAACACATTTCCTTTGGAAACTTCCATAAAGACCACATTACAGCTGCTGAAACAGCATTAGTCACCTCATGCTTCTATTCAGCTAACCAAAACCGAGCCACTGACTCATAGTTGTTACCTAAATCCAAGCCTAAGCATTCAGAAACATCAACCCAAACCTAGTTAGCAACACAGTAGGTAAAAAATAAATGCTAGATAGATTCATCTTCATTACAGAACAAACAAGTATGGTCCCTTAACTCTCTCCTCTTAGCAAGGTTGTCTCTAGTGAGGAGCTTATTTTTTGACAGGAGCCAGAGAAAGAACTGGACTCTTGGTGGAATATAAAGTTTCCAAATTGCATTTACAAAGATGGAGCAATCCCTCTGAAATTAACCACAGCATAGAGAGAGCTGACAGTATATTGACCTGTTGGACCATAGTCCCACAACATATAATCCTCATCAACAGAGCTAACTAGATCTACCAACTCCCACCACATGTTCATTAGTTGTTGAGATACAGATCTCCTAAAGGTGAGCTTCAGGTTTATGCCATCCCACACTTCTTTAACAGTAACTCCCTGTTGCTCATTGATGACATACAAGGGCCAGTAAATAATAGCCAAACTAGTGTTACCTATCCATTGGTCTTCCCAGAATCTGATTTTTTGACCATCCCCAATCTTCCAAAAAATGCCTAATTTGGCAGCTTGCATAGCCCAGTTAACTCCTTTCCAAAAAGGAGAAGTATTAAGCATAGGGCAACAAAGAACATTTGGTTTTTCAGTTTTATACTTATAATCTACAATTTGAGACCAAATAGCCTCTCTGCTCAACTGATATCTAAAAATCCAAGCACTAAGTAAAGCCATATTCAAACTTCTCAAATCAGGAACCCCTAAACCACCAAACTCCTATTTTTGTGCCACCAAGGGCCAATTAGCTAAATGACATCTTTGTTGATTCTCTGTATCCCCCCACAAGAAATGACCCATGTGTGTATTAATCATTTTTATATCCCATTTAGGAAACTTAATCACAGACAAAAGGTAAATAGGGATGCTTGCTAGGCAAGCTCTAAGTAAGGTCAATCTACCAGCATAAGATAGCAGCTTCCCTCTCCAACCACCTATTCTCTTGATAATCTTGTCAACCACTGGTTGTAGGTCAGTTTTACATAATTTTGAGTGATGCAAAGGCACCCCCAGATATTTGATTGGGAAATCACAGGTTTTGCAGCATAAAATCTTAGCTATCTCATTGGTTTCATCCAAATTGATCCCAACATTAATCAGATCACTCTTATCATAGTTAATTTTCAAGCCAGACATTTGTTCAAAGCAAACTAATAACCATTTCAAATTACTGACTTTTTCTATATCATTTTCTAGAAATAATAACGTATCATCTACATATTGTAAACTAATCACGCCACCATCCACCATATGAGTCAGTAATCCAGAGATCAAGCCTTGATCAGCTGCTTTCATAAGCATCCTAGTGAAAACATCAGCCACAAGATTAAAAAGGAGAGGGGACAGAGGGTCCCCTTGCCTCAGGCCTTTTCCTGGTACACAAGGAGCCCCCTTCCACAAGCTTCTTGATCCAAATGATCCAAATTGTTCCAAAACCCCTGGATCTAAGCATTTTTTCAACGAAGTTCCAACTAACACGGTCATAAGCTTTCTCATAGTCTAACTTGAAAATAATTCCACTCTCTTTCTTCCTATGAACATCATAAATAATTTCATGTGCAGCTACTACAGTCTCAAGAATATATCTCCCCTTAATAAAAGCAGACTGATTGGGTAAAATCAGCCTATCAGCAACAGAAATTAGCCTATTATTCAGAAGTTTTCCAAAGATCTTGAAACTGCAATTTAATAAGCTTATCGGTCTGTATTTTTTCAGGGTTTTAGCATCGGGTTCTTTAGGTATAAGAGCAATTATAGCATAGTTCAGCCAATCTAAATTCAGCTCACCAGTCACAAAAATACTAACCAAACTTAACAAATCACTTTTGATTAGATCCCAAAAACGTTGGTAAAACAAAAAAGGAAACCCATCAGGTCCAGGGGCACCCTCAGCATAAGAGCCAAAGACTGCCTCCTTGACTTCTTCTTCAGAGAAGGGTTTTTCTAAAAACTCTTTTTCCTGGTCAGTAACCTTATCATTTTCCTTCCATAAGTTATCTCCTAGATTCACCTTGGATTCTATTTCTTTACCAAAAAGGTCTTTATAAAAATGGACTGCATGCTCAAGCATGTCTTTATTCTCACTCACCCAGCCCTGCTGGCTCTCTAGGCCTTCAATCTTTTTTTCCTTTTTCTTTGATTAGCTACAGCCATAAAATAAGCAGTATTACTATCCCCCTCCTTTACTTGTCTATCTCTAGACCTTTGTCTTGCTCTAATCTCTTCCATTTTCCAAATGGATTCTAGATCTTTGGTGATATCTTCTAATCTATCTTTTTCTGACCTCTCAAGAGCTCTATTTTCAAACTCAGAATCAAGTAAATCAAACTCCACAAGGAGCTTTTGTTTCTGTTTTCTTATAGCAACATTAACATTAAGAGACCAACCTTTAAGCTTTTTCCTCAACAGCCTAATCTTAAATTGCCAAATATCTAAGGCATTGTCAAAAGCACATGGGGTAGCCCAAGTTTTATTGACAAACTCTTTAAAGTCTGGTTGTTCTAACCACCATTTCTCAAATCTAAAGGTATCTGGTTTTTTCATCTCCCTCACACCCAGGTTCAGAATTAGAGGCACATGGTCACTAGTTGCTCTGGCTCTAATAGAAACATGAGCTAGAGGATACTTGTTTTCAAAATTTGTAGTACAGAGAATCCTATCCAAGGCAGCCATGATAGGATTCTCTTGGTTGTTAGTCCAGGTGAAAGATCTAGCTGAGTTCTTCAGTTCAATCAAGCTATAACTATCAATAAAATCTTTGAAAAGATCAACCCATTTTTTATTAATAACTCCATTATTCTTTTCTAAAGCATTGGTTACCAGATTGAAATCTCCCCCTAGTACAGTGGGACTCTCCCAGTTATCTAGGAGTCTCTCTAATTCCTGGATAAATTCCAGTTTTCCACTATCATAGGGAGATCCATAAACCACTATTAGCCTCCAAACAAACTTATCAGCATTGTTTCTAATCATACAAGACACACTGAAATCACCTACTTGCCAAGCCAGAATCTCAAACTTATCAGTGTTAACACCCACAACAATCCCACCAGCAATGCCTTTAGCAGGCAAAGCTTTCCAAACAAAGTTTCTATTAATGTAGTTAAGAAAAGAGTCATCAAGAACTTCTTTTTTTGTCTCCTGAAATCCAACAAAATCTAACTTATTGTCATTAACAAAATTAGTTACACACTGTAAACGACCTTCTTTATTAAGGCCTCTCACATTCCAAAATGCTCCTATCATTATTAACACTATTAGCAGATTTATCATCATTGTCCTCAGAGACAATTTGTGCCCAAGTTCTTCATCTATTAATAGAATTAGGAGAAACATAGTTACATCTACTAGGACTCAACTTAGAATTATAGTCAGGTAAAGATTCAATGTTGAGTTCTGCCGGGAGATTAACCTCAGGATTGTTTTCCTCAAAGTTTTTTAAATTTTGTTGCTCTGATTTTTTCAAACCATCAATGGTTTCATGTATTTCTAATTTATTCTTCCCTAAATCAATACCAGCAGCATAAGTAGTAGATTGTAAGACATCATTGCTTTTAAAAGCAAAGGAATAAGATGATTTAGTATCTTTCTTTTCTAGATTTCTAATAATTTGCCTTTCTTTAGCCTTCTGCATCATTGTTTTCCCATCTTCTTGCCCTCTCCTTGGTATAGGCTCCCTCAAAGTAGGATCCCAGATAGCCCTTCTCTTCTTCTCCCCAATCTCCAAGTCCTCATTTTTGTTGTTACACAACCCAGCTTCTTCAAGAGAAGTCATTTCCTCAGTATCTTCAATCTCTTCAGTATCAGACTCATCTAACTCCATTCTTTTCAACAGGTCAGAGTATTCTTCAGTATGACAGCCTTTGCTAGCAAATTTCCTAAACTCCTCCCACCTAGAGTGTCCAGAAATCTCCCCTGACAGATCTTCTTTGCTGATATTCAAAGAATTTCCTGGTTTGTCCCACTGAAAAGCATCCACAATAGACCTTTGATCTGTATCCATAGCTGCAGCAACTTGTTCGATTATAGTTTTGTCCCCTTGCCCCTTATCAGACACCATATCCACAAACATTGTACAGTTTTTTTTCTGCCAAAGTACCAACTATTTCCTGCCCACTTCCAATATCAACTATGATGATCTTAGGATCAGTATCACTGGCTGGCATACTCAGGCTGCCTGTCATGTTGTTGATGTCTATATTTTCCTCCATTAAACTACTTAACTTGATCTTAGGATCATTGTGTATCACCCTTTTCCCAGTGTCACTTGTTGTTAACAGCCTTTCATTGAAACTCCCCATCAAAGACATAAGCATCAAATCTTGGTTCACTGCCTCATTATGTGCATATCCTTTAGTTTTGCTGCAGCCAGCTTGGTCTTTGTTTATTGAGGTCTTGAAAGAGGAGTTGTTTGCAGGTTTAAATTCTTCAGGGACTGGCTTTTCCACTCCATCATCAAATAGGTCATCAGCCTCTTCATCCCCATCATCTCCTCCATCATCATCATTACCCTTACCTTTTTCCTTCTCATCCATTCTTCCTTCTACTTCAAAATAGACCACAAAGGTGTCATCCTTCATCTCAAAAAGCCTATCAGTAGGGATTTTGGAGATATCCTTACAAGCAACTTTCACTCTGACACTTTCATAGAAAGTCTTAAAGACCGAGGACCAATCCACCTCCTTTAATAGGCCAAAAGTGGAAGCAATTTTGGCATAAACTCTCCAATGGCAGTACTTGGGTGGGATCCCAGTTATCTGAACCCAAACCTCTTGCAGAGAGCTGTAAGGGGCTAATTCACCCAGCCATTCCATCACCTCTATCTGGACTCCCTCTTTTCTGAGGTTAAATGATGGATAATTCTTTATATCATCAACTCTCTTGTGGGGAGGGAACCTCACTAGGAACTGATTTCTATCCAATTGCCTAATCTTCCATGGCCAGTCCTTGCAGTAGATGTCTGCCAACTCTTTGTGTAACTCATCAGGAGAGATTTCACCAGACTTGACTTTCACAATTCCACAGTTAACCATATTCAGTCATTCAACAGATTCTGTAGGGGGAACCTCCAAATGGTAGAACCCTAACCCCAAGCAAGCACTCCCCAAGTAAGCAGCTGATGGGTAAGTTTCCTTCCAAGCAGGGCATTCCCTCATATGATGCCCAAGGACATTACAGATGAAGCAGGCCTTAGGTTTTGGGCAGTTGCCGACAAAATGCCCCGATTCCCCACAATTGAAGCATATGAGGTGCTTGTACCTTGGGTCTATGATGAAAGGTAGGTTCTCAGGAGCCCCACTTCCTTGGCCTCGCCCTTGCTGGTTCTTCACAGGGGGTTGTAGACGAGGTGGTTGCTGCTGTTGTGGCCGAGTCAGCTGTTGTTGTTGACGAACCGGCTGCTGCTGAAGAGCAGGTGGTTGTTGAGGTTGTGGTGGCGGCGGCCGAGCTGTACCTTGGAACTGTCGCAGTGCCTGCCCCTGCCATCTCGCTGGTTGCTGCGGAAACCTTGCCAGCCCGGGGGTCCCTTGGATGGGCTGAACAGCTCGCTGATTCCAGGGAGGAGGTGGGTGCCTAAGCTCTGGATGCCAGACCCAGCGACCTTCTTCCTCCATCGCGCGCTTAAGCACCTCGGCGCAGGAGTTCCGAGCTTCACGCTGACTCCAAACTTCTCTGAATCTGATCCTCACCGGCTTCAAATCAATCTTCTCCGATCTTCTCACAGGGTAGCAATCAGCGGGTGAGAAGGACTTTGTCTTCACCAACTCCTTCCGAATCTAGACAAGTTGCCCTGGATCCGAAGCGGATGTGGAGATTGAGGTGGTGGACGAAACCCTAGGCGCCCCGGACGGCGGCGGCGGTGGGGAGTTGATGGCCCAGAGTTGGCCAAAAAACTCGACGATGCTCTCCCCAACCTCCACCGCACCTAAACTCGGGGTCCTTCCCTGAAAGGACGAATTCGCCCTGATCTCTCTGTTGCGTGGGGCTCGCACCACTTCCTTCTGACGCTCGGACCCGCACTGTAGAGGTTGGGTGGACTGCCAGGGTGGGTGCAGCCATGGCGGTGGGTCGAGGTCGTGGTTCCGTCGCGACGTGGAAGACGGGTCAGCCCTCATTTTTTCTGGTCACCTCTTAGTTTGTCCTTGCTGTTGTGTGCATATCCTTACAAAAACGAACATTTATTACATGTGGTTTACTGTAGCCCAAATAGGCGTCGACACACGTCCAACTTTTGCAAATCCTAGCTCCCACCCAAGTCCAACTCTATTTCTACGGTCTGTGCGGGATCCGTACCGCCGCCGCCGTCGGTGACCGTCGCTTCATCCGCCATGCATGACTATCGCTTCTCAGCATTCGAGCTCCTCGGTGCCTCGTTTTAGTCTAATGAAGAGGCCAAACCTTGACCTAGTCACGTGTACGAGCATATCCAAAAGTTTGCTAAATTAACTTGGCGTCCATAAAATTTTGGCAAAACATAAAAAAAACATCCTCCAACAGTTTGGTATTCTAACTTGACAAAAAATAGAAATTTGACAAATCTTTCCTCCCGACGTGCATATATGCGCACGCGTATACAACTTCGCATGCGTCGAGAGATTGAAGTGAAAGGATCATCTAGTAAACAAAAATTCTTTATTCTGTTCACTTTATAAAGGTGTGAGAGAGAAGAGTTTACAGATCTGGACTTATTTGATTTCTAAGAAGTTTAGGGTTCCCAATGCAAAATTGTTTTTCTTTTATCTTTTTTGTTTATATATATTTAAATGGCTGAAAATTTAGAGTAATTTATAGAAAAATCGTACAATAGCACATGAAGACTTTTGGAATCTTCATGAGTAAATCTATAGAGTGGAATAATAATATTGTAGTTTTTAGTAGAATGGTTTTACTGTTGTACTTATCTATGATATTTATGGATAAACTTGTGGGATTTTTTTAATTTGCCAAGTCTAACATAGCAAGTTGTTGGAGAGAGCCTCTTTTTTTACTTAACATATTATTTTAGAAGTTGACAAATCATGTCTTTTACTGTTGTATTTATATATGATATTTAAGGATAAACTTGCGGGTTTTTTTAAAATTTATCAAGTCACAAATAGCAAGCTGTTAGAGAGATACTCTTTTTTTACTTGACATATTATTTTAGGAGTTGACAAATCACATGATTTACCAAGTAGATTTTAACACCGTATTTTGGCACGGACAGATACGTGCGTATGGGCCCTCTAGCAGGCCTTCGGAGGAAGCATCTAAGATGGACCCGAAAGATCGACTAAGAAAATAAGAGATCATATCTTTCGGCCGACACACGGCATTCTCGGCGATGGAATGGATTGAGGCCCAGGTCAGGATTTGTTTCCTTATCATTAGGATTTGTGCGGCGACCGGTTAGGGTTATGCTATGTGGTCTATAAATAGCAAAGGTTAGGAAACGGGAAAAGACATCCAATCAATCAAACATACAACGTAGTCATTAGTTTCTGACTTTCGGCCACCCCTATGAGTAGGAGTAGAGTAGATTTCGGTGAACCTTCGATGGATTGGGCTGCATCGACTAGATCGACCTCTGGTTTTTCTTGTAAGTCTAGCCTTGGTTCATGTCTCGTTTGTACGGCTATATTGTGTAACTCGTGCAAGCTCGGCATGAACTAGTTATCGGTTTGAATCTATTGTTAATGGGGTTGCATTGCTTCAGTCTCACATGAATCATGGCTTCAAGCTAGTTATCGGCTCTATTAGATTGACGATCTAATAGATTCATCAAGTTATCGATATTGTCTGTTCTGCTTTGTTTAATCTATTGTTACAATATCTTGTCCAATCTCATCTAATGGATTGGCTCGTGCTTTATATCTATCTAGATCTATTTGCCTCTGTTGCTTTCTTTCTTTACATTCAAAGAGGCGATATGATAGATCTATGATCTTATCGGCTAATTCATTAGTTGCGATTGTTACGTGTTGCAGGTTCGAGACATGTATTTGGTCATTAGATTGGTTTGAGCGTGTTTGGATCTGGCTCAACATATACGATACAGCTACATCTTACGAACCCCAATGCCGTATGTGTTGAGTCATGTCTGCTCAGGCTTAGATCCGTCCGGTGTCGGGTACATGGATCTTGTTCAAGCTTCATGGACCCCATATCGGCTAGTAAAGCTAATCTGATTATGCTTCAATCATACGATGCATTTACTTTACCGTTCCGATCTGTTAGATCTATCAAGTATACTGGACATGGCTTGATTTGTTTATTTTTATGGCTGCATGGAAACACCCCAATGCTAGTAGATTGGTCAGGTTATCGAGTTAATTGTCATCATGGCTGCATGAGAATGCACCTCTGTTAATGGTTAATCTTTATCCGGTATACTCAGTAGATCTGGTAGTTCGATGACGATAATGTTGCATGCATCGCATCTTTACTTTATCCTCATTGTATGATTGGCTAATCATGCACCCTATGCTTAATATCCTGTTACAGCCGTTTGTATACCATTACTATGTTTTACACTGTTCGGAGTTGACTCTCTAGTCAATCTTTTATATTCATCGGCTATATGAGAGTCGTGCATGGAACTATCTGGCAACAACCGACCGGTTCCATAATTTGACGTTTCATCTCCTTGTCAATTGTAGGTCAAATTGACTGGCACGTCTGAAATCGATCATCGAAGTGGCTTGAGCCGCTTAAGGTGTTCAGGAGATCAAGCTCTGTTGCTGCACGGTCTCCGCAGACCTACTATCCGGGCATCAGTTTAGTCGTATAAGCTCGAAGAAAAACATGTTTGGATGTTTGTTTTCACCGTTCCAACTCTTCTCCGCTCATGCAAGGCCGCACAATGATTGGCCGCTACGTATAGGCAGATCAGTATCCGGCTAGTTTGTGCATGCGGAGAAAAAGGCCTTCCTCCAATGTATAGGCAGGCAACACGAGATATACTTTCTCGGTCCTAGAAAGAAAAACAATTATTCTCCACTTTTGAGTTAAACCCTCTACCAAAATGTACTAACATTTATTTATCGCGAAACGATTCTCGCTATCGGCTAGGACGTACGAGAAAATTCTATAAATATTATTAGATTAATTGTACAATATATTTGTATAGCAAACTTATTTAGATACTCTTTGAATATTGATATTTTTATAAATTTAGTAAATTTAAAAAAAAAAGGTGGATGGAGTATAATAATATCAATAAGACTAAGAGTGGTTGGTTGCTTACGTCCATGTTCCAAAGCCTAGGTTTCCAATTTGAGGAATCGATAAAGACGCTGACTCTCGATTGTTGGGCTTAATTGTGGAACGAGAGGGAGGTGGCCCATTTGTCTACCTTCATCATTTTCTCTTGTATATAAGTGAGGAGGTGATGTCTCTTTAGTTGATCGTTTCTATTTGCGTGGAGATTGAAATCAATCAGTAGTAGGCGGCACTTTACAGGTACCGTTAGATGTCTGTCTCCATCACCAGGCTGCCGCTGTCGATCGATCCACGTGGGATCATGTGTCATGTGGCAGGATATCCACGTGTCCGGGCCCCATGCTCCATGCTGCACGCCCCCTTCAGTGTACTCTCTCGGACATCCTGTCTGTGCAGTTGCTTTTGAGACTCGCCCTTAATTTGGTGCACGCGACGATATGTAATTTTGCTAAACCAATTTTGGATATTAGGTCATCATCTCGTTGGTGAAGATACGGCGATAAGTTCACTTCATTTAGGTCAATGTTTGGTTCAGTAACTAGTATTTGATAATAATTATCCCTTTTAAATTTAAACATTTGTTGGTAGTAGATTAGATAATTGTTAATTGTTAGCTAGACTCCTGAATAACAATTACCCCATTATATAGACCAAATTAGATCATGAATTATTAGCTAACTAACTATTATCAAAGAGTGAATCTAAACAAAGCCTTAGGACATGCGGTTGCACCATAGAACATATACAGCACATTCAGTAAAACTTGGGAACTCCTTAAAAAATTTACAGGACCATGCATTGTACTGTAGTAAGTTCAGAAACCCCAGTTTTCCGTTACAAGCCACTGTCATGTGCAGTAACACTGTAAAAACGTGGAGTCTATCTTTTGTGCATAACAAACAGATGAGGCCTATCAGATTTATTTGAAAGTTTTCTTAAAGTCAAAAGCCTTTTTAATAACCTAGGTTGAAGTTTAAAGGTGTCCTCTTTCATGTGCATACAATCGCAAGGCATGTATAATTTTGTTTAGAGAGACCAACAGTATAATTTTGTTTTAAAATTTCAACAAATTTCACTCGAAAGTGTACGGGATTGGGGGTCTTACCCTCTGTCTCCACCACTGCATGCACTGGTGCACATACAAAATTAAAGCATATAGGGATGTGAATGGACCAACCTGGCCTGTGGCCTCAATCCTAATTTTGAGTGCCATGGGTCGATCTATTTTACCAAAAGTCTATGGCTCATTTGGTTCAATGGGTATTATAGATCGATGACTTTTTTTTTGCTACCATAGAGTATAGACCATGAATACTATCAAGGGTTATAACATTTATAGAAAAGATGAGCTACAAGATTTTAGTTAATCACTTCTGAATTCAAATGCATATTATCTAGTTTTAGCTCATGCATATTGTCCATCCTTTTAACAATTAACATGTATAGATTACACGCATGTATACAACCATGCTCCTCTCTCTATATATATATGAACCGCAAAAACTAATGCATATAAATTGTGTATGCACGCGTGCACCCACGCCTGCGTATGCATGTGTGTCACCTCTAGTTGTAGATTGTGTCGACCCATCGTACCCATTAGGTTAATAAATTTCAACCCTAGATTACCTATTTAAGCTTTAAGGCGGACTCATATGACCCATTAGCTTTAATTTTGTAAGTCGGGTTAACTACCCAATGGGTCGATATGACCCATTCTCAATCCCTAGAAACACTTATAGGTAGAAAGCTTTTGTGTGCCATTACTTTCCTTCCTTTTTTGTTATTTTTCTTTCCACCGGAGACGCGACACCACTTTATTTCTGATCCTCTAGTAGGTGAAGAATGAATCCAGACGGTAATCGTCGGAATAGGGTAAAGAGTAGTACGTCCTTGACACTACGAGTAGCTTTTCTTGCCTTGCTGATAGCCTGATACTGAGGTCACACTGATAGGATCTTAACAACTAATGATCCTAACTAACAAGCCTTTTTTTGTGATCGCCATCAGCTATATTTTCTTGGTAGAGAGAGGCAGCCTAAAGTTGTTACTTGCTGTTAGCTTTACAAGATCCTCTATATAGCTAGCTAGCTGTATTATTGCAAACTCCATCGTCGATCATCATCCCCATCATACATATAATTATTGGCGCATGCTTTTCTCTATCTAATGGTGGCTGCTGCTCTGCTGGAGAGTACGTGCTGGCTCCGAATTGACCTCGCCTCGCTGCTTTATTTTCTTTACCAAAACGTCACCCCTTGTTCCATCCTTTCAATTCCTCTAATAATAAGGATCTTTCAAATCCATCACGTAGTTTTCAGCCAACTGCCCCAGGGGGCTCAAAGGACGAAGATGAGCAAGGCTTTTGCAATGGCTAGCCAAAGTTAAAGCTACTAGCTCGTGGCCTCGTGCATGGCGTGTGTGTCAATATATGCTACGCTGTGTGCTCAGTGCTCGTCCTGCAGTAGATGTAGAGCCTCAGCTCGCTGCATGACACGCAGGTGACGTAACGCGATGGCGGCCCACCGAGCTTGGGCTTCTTCTTTTTCCTTTTTGTGCTCGCAATAATATTGGGCCGGCCCGTACAGGCCCTTACAGCGGGTTCAAAGACGCTGCCGGTACGCTACGGCCCTGAAATTAAAAGCCGGCCGGGTATCCAGAAGAAATTAAAGAATTGGATTGGAATTGATGGGAACTTGAAAGGCTTACTATGATCCACGATTCGATTAGTCGATTCTGGTAGTTCTGTACTGGTCGAGCAACGTCCGTCATAGATAATACACTTGTTACTGCCAAAAATAACTAAATTGCAGTTTCTCAGAAGGACTCAAATTAAATGTCTACCACTGTCAAGTCATTTTCAGAAGAAGACGATCGACGATGAAACTGCAACGCTCGCCCCCTCTTCTTTTTATTCTTCTTCTTAAATGAAAGCTAGCTTGCGGGCCCACTAACTAAGCTTACCACAAATATCTAGTGGAACAGCAGAGATTAGGTGCTCATTGCGCGCACTGTCAGTGAGTTGTTAGGGAGGTTGAACGTGTGCCATCACTTGCGAAAGGTGAGGTCGATCGATCGTCAATATTAATCAGCACGTGATGACCACGCCAAAGTTCTCCACGACGACCCGACTTATTATGGCACATTCAGAATGCAGAGGATTCCGATCCACACGGGTAAACACACAGCTGAATTCTGGTCGTTGTTGGAACCTTAGAATTCCTGCTGGGGTTCCGATTAGAAGCTTCCCCAGCCGCGCTGGAGAGGCGAGGACAACATCCTCCATCAGTTTCCCAGCACGGCAGCACCCATGCACAAGAGCTTGAAAATGAAGCTGCCTGATGATTGCATTGGCCATTTCTATTTAATTTGATGATCCCCCGCGTTTAGGCAGGTGGTGATGATTAGACTCGGACAGAACAGAATCAGCAAACGGCACCAATTAGATCGAACTGAAGCAGAGAGCGAATATATGGCACGTACAGGGCACAGGAACCAAATCCATCGTCAGCCAACTCGAGATTAGATTCTAAGACTGATAGAATTAATACTCTGCTACTCCATATATTCATCACTAATTGCATCGCAGTGGCAGCCATGCAGGTGCTTCTTCTTCTTCTTCTTGCCTGACCTGGCCCTCCACATAGTACGACGATGGTTGGTGATGACTCGGTGTGATGGCGCCAACTCAACCGATGGATTACGTCGTACATACCTTGCTGCTCAAGCGACATGAATATATATTGCAATTTCTCGTTTCCTTTGAGGACTGGCATATATGCAACCAAGAATATACTTGCAAGTGTGGTACTCGCCTTGAATATATATTAGCTATCTATCCTCTCGTCACCGTCTTGATGCATTGACAGAAAGGACTGACCAATGCTTTGGACAGTTTTGGACTGGCCTCACAAGTCAAACAAAAAGATTGATCAAGATCCTAACATAACAAATTGGTCACCATATGGGTTGTTGGTTCACTATATTTTCTACATCTATCTTGACTTGAGATCATTTTTAGAGACTGGTTAATTTAAGCATATCCAATTCCATATATTAGTTAGGAACTAGAGCATCATCCTTTTAGTGTTTACTTTGTGCACTTCGGTTCTGTCTGCCGTCAATTTTAACTATATTTGCTCAGCTCTACTATTATGTCTATACGCCGTCGAACTGATAGTATTTATGTTGACACTATCAACGTCTGTAGCTAGCGGCATTATTCCGGCAGGGGAATGTGATGCCTGTCTCCATCATTAATTTCAGTGGTTACCTGATTGGCCAATAAATCCTTTTCTTAATCAATTTATAATATCGGCGTCGACGACGCGTCGTTCAGGTATTATTACAATATCCCTCTTATTAGCTAGCTTCCCCGTTAGGCGTTAGCTTAATGAACAAGATTTAGCCAGTGATGCTCCCTGTCCCTTCGCAACATCTAATCATGCCGTTATGACGTTATACAACCCATCGCTTTTGAAAGCGTGCGTCCTGGTTTTTTTTTTCGTTAGATGACACGTAGCTTTCCCGCCTTTTCTTTCTCTGTCGTCTCCTCCTGCTTTCTCTTGTATCTACCTCCTCCTGAGGAGTAGGACAGTCACTCTCCGGTGTTGTTTGGAAGCAAACTTTTCAAGGGACGTCACCTCAATACGCCAAGCAATTATATTATTGGGTGGGCATTTCCAATTTTCATATATCCAAACATAACTTTTGAATAAACCTGAAACATCATTGCTCACTTCAAAAGTCAAAGCAAATAATTCATCTAGCTTTGAAAGTACTGCCAAAACACAAGAGGAAAAAGATGGAACCCTCACGTACAAGTTTCACCTCAATTTGTTCTTTTTCCTAGTAAAAAATATAGCTTTTGAAGTCATATGATAACCTTGTCACTTCCTCCTATGTTCTTTATTTCAAGATAGACCAAAGTTGCACAACCTTTGACAATAACACTAGTACACAAACTATGTCTACTGGCAGTAGAAATTGATTTCTACTGATAGTCTTTTTTTACTGTCGGTGTGAAAGTCTTGTGAAAATAGAGCATTTTGATTCGCAAGTAAATGGATTTCTACCGACGAACCTATTTAGTAACCGTCAGCAAAAATCACTTTGAAAAAAAAAACAGGCTACAAAGTAGAAAAATATCTGTTTTACAAATAGTACATTGGTTGTATTAAAGTGAGGACAGCAATTGCAGCCTTGATTTTCATAATGGACACTAGAGATTACTTAAATTCCACAAAGCATGCACAGCATATCCTAGTCCAACATGCATCCATATACTTGATTGCTGGATGGATAAAGCTTGTACAATTAAAGGTATGTTTGGTTCCCACCTCCTAAACTTTAGTGGACTAAAATATTTAAGTCATTTTTTAGTAGCTCTTGAGTGACTAGGGGAAATAAAGTGTTTTAGTCATCTTTTAGTCAGTTTATTTAGCACTTAGTCCCTAAAGTGACTAAAGTTTAGTCCACTAAAACTTAGGAGCTGGGAACCAAACACACCCTAAGAGACACCCGAGATGAAACTTAGTGATTTTATTATTATTATTCCATCGAAAGGCCTTTTTATTAGTCTTTTTTTGCAAGGGTAAAACTCTACTAATTAACCATGTAGTATTAGTGGACCAAACCAATCAGTGGAAGAATATATAGCGTATCAGCTTACTGGTAGAAGGTTTGGTCCACAGTAGCAAAGCAGCAGCATTTTCCCCATGTCCAGATGGAGGAACCTATTAAACGTATCTAAACAACCAGAAAAGCATGATTCCCCCAATAGCTGATTCTTTCCTAGTTGAGGCCAGTACAAGTCTGTAAGGCATTGCATCACTTTATATCGGCATTTTTTCAAGCCTAAAGCTAGCTCTAGATAGCTCATTGTCAAAAGGGGAGAGCGAGAAAGGTGAGCAATTGTGTGATTGTGTCTTGTTTATATGTAGAGCCCTTTAAAGATTCATGATGCTTTTTGTAGTGGGAGATGAATAAGGGAAAAGCATTGTTCATACTAGGATTTTAGAATCCTTTTTCCAAACCAGTTCTCACTGGGTCACTACTCACTGGCGATCGAGTACTAAGCTTGGACGGATACAAACCAAGTAATAGCTAAGGCCTGCAGTGAACTTATAGATCAAGTTTACATGAGTTTAATGCGTTGGGTTCTCAAGTGGGTATACTTTAAATGGTTGGGAATAGATTCATATTTTACTCGGTTAACTAGCACAATGTAGCTTCTTAGTACACTAAATCATTCCAACAAATCTTATCCAATTTTGCTAAAGTTTTAAGGTGTGAGAACATTAGCTTTTACTTACATGATTTGGATTTTGATGTGAGTACCACATGCAGATTTTGCCATGCTAATTGGCACAAAGTAGCTAGCTTCATGTCATCCTAAATTGTATAAAATAAATTTCGATCAATTTCGTTAAAAAAATTAAGGCGGGACCATGAGATTTCTGTTCCAGCATCTGGTTTTGATGTGCGTGACATGTTAGTGCTAGTTGGGTACCCGTTGTAGCTCGCTATTGTATTGAACCATATCTCCATCAAATTTTAGTCAACTTTGATAAAATTTTAAAATATGAATGTGACCTATTAAATCTAGGACTAGGCTTCTGATGTGAGCCGACATGTTTTATGCAACTTATGCAAACCCCTAGGTTTTTTTAGCAAATATGTGGGTTCTACAAGTACTCAATCCACCCAATTTGTACAAAATACTGCTTGTACAATTTATAAAACGTTTGACATTTTTGACACCAAGTTTCACAACTTGTCTTATTCAAAAATTTGTACAAAATACACTTCTTTGTTGGCATAGCATGGTTTATTAACAAAAGGTCTTCAAGAATGACTAAAATTTGACTACGTTTGCACAAATTTTTTAAATAAGACGAGTGCTCAAACTTTGAGTAAAAAAAATCAAACGTCTTATAATTTGGGATGGAGGTAGTAACTACTTTAACTCACCCCCTCCCCTCTGCCTGAAATGTACTAGATCCATCCCATATTAATTCACCCTAGATGATATTGGTAATATGTTTGAGGAGGAGAAGAAAAAGATACACTAGATTTGACAGGAGAACCGCTATATAGACTTTCAAGATACAGGGGATATCAAATAATCTGATTGAAATGCTTGGGTGGATTTCCACCTATTAGCAGGCCTACCCCGATATTACATCTGTTTGCTTATGTTTTCTTTATCTTTTCCAAAGCATAATAACTACCTCTGGGAGAGTTATGTGTGGAAAGAGGATCTTGTAGCACGGCTTTTATCAAAGACTTGTTTGATGGGCAAAGCGTACACACCCCTTTGCTAGTATTGCTCAAACAGCGATGCAGCATATGTATAGTACCCTTTTCTCTGTTGATCTCGGTGCAGAAAACCAAAAGCGTTCGCGGAAGTGGTCGTTTACAATTATTAGAAGGTTCAGAAGGTCTCATAGAAGTAATTTGGTTCATTGCACAGTTGGACAAGAAGTCTAAATATATAGAAAGCAAAGCCAAACCTTACTTCACGGTCAACCTGTAGCAGCTCATCCAAGGACAAACACCAAAGTACACTAGTGCGCATGCATATCGTCTATTTACTTGTTCAGAGTACAGACTTTAGAGGCCCTCTTACAACACAGGATCGTCTTCAGAGTTCAGACTTTAGCCCCATCTTACAACACAGGATCGTCTAGTACTAGTAAACATAAAGTCCTTAACCCGAACTAAATGTCTTTCTGGGCTAAAAAATAATGCCTCCTACCCTAGCGACTCATGAGATTCGAATCAGACCCAAGACATATTGCCTCGAGCTAGTTTTGTATCTCACACCTACGTAGGACTTTGAATAAGATGTTTTTCTTTTAAACTATATATTCGAGGAGTGCCTTTAGTTCGGAATAATATTACCAACCAGAACTAAAGAAGACTCAAGGTAGTGACGAATTATGGCCCAAAATTAGAGCCGGCTAAATTGGTTAATTTAGCATCATATCAAGGTAAGATGTTAAATAGATAGACATGTAGTTTAGACTTCTAGAAAACTATCGGTTATTGATTTTTTTTTTTTCAAACAGGGGGCAGAGGTCCAATTTGGCCTCCACTTTTATTCGCCCCTGGAAACTTGATCTCTGTTCCCAAGACAACTAGGACTAAAGTCAGAACCGAAAGTCCGTTTTCTACTGATTATTGATTAGTAGAAACTGTGCAAACACAATATAGGATGGAATGTCTTTCGTCGCAAAAAAAAAAAAAAATAGGATGGAATGGTGATGGATTCTAGAAGAGACCTCTCCCGAGTCTCGGAAATTAAAGACTGTTGAGATGGAACGTTTGTCGCGTAAACATTGAGTCGTCGTCATCGTCAAAGTTGGGCAAACTATATTCGGCGTATATGTTTAGTTTAGTAGTACCGGCAATAATCAAGTAGTATTAATTAAATACAGTATTTTGATTCGGTGGAACAATTTGTTGAATTGTCTCTTGTCGTCGCCAGGCCATATTTGCTTGCCAAACGTTTGCCGTATTTATTGTGGCAACTCTGTAACGTGAGAAATGATGGGCATGCCCATGCATGCATGCTCCAAAGTGCAAGAAAATAGCTAGGGTGCGTAGTACGTACGTAGTCCGATCCGGTCAGCGCTGTCACCGGCCGGGTCGCCGGCCCGTCATCGTCGTCGCCGCCGCCGGCGGCTCGTGTCCATGCATGCGGTGCCACCATACCGTAGCACGTCGTCGTCGCGACCGCGCATACTATACGTCTTTCAGCGCGCCCCGATCTCTCCGGTTTGAATCTGGGCCCGGCCGCTGGGCTCACGCAACGCTGACGTCGGAGGGCCGGAGCTAGCTACGACGAGGCTACGCGACGACGACTCGTAGCCGCTCGCTAGCGCCCAAAATCCCGAATGCCGAGGCGCGGGTCCGAGAAACCGCGTCATCGGCCGGCCGGACCGCCGCCCCGGAGAGTCTAGCTACGTGTAAACTGTTGACGAACGAGCACCGAGCACGCATACGTGCGGTGTCGGAGGCGGGCCACCGCCGCGCGCGCGCTGGTTGACAAGAGTGGGGACGCGCGGAGAATATCTGGTGCTCTTCTTTTCTGCCGGGCCCGGCCGGCTTCTCGCTCGCGCGCTGGGAAAAAAAAACACACACACACACACACAAAGGGCGTCTTTAATAAATTTGCTGCCGCGCGCCTCTTTCTCCTTTGGCCACACCGACAACAAGTACAGTCACACTCAGCACAGCTCACTGACTGTCGAGGGAGCCTCAATTATATTGGAGCTCGATCACGCTGTGTGATTTGTCCTGCTTACACTATATATTTACGTATACGGTAATCTTTACTTGCCTACTTACTAAACTTGCTTGTTTAATTATATTTGCTACTGCACCGAAATGGACAGAAGACTCCTTGCATAGACGACGCGCGTGCTCCCACACTGATGTAGGTTGTGGTGGTCCAGTGTTGTTATCGTCGTCTCTTCCTCTCTTGTACTAGTCGGTCTTCTCGCGGCCACACTACGTACGTACGGGAGGAAAGCATGCATGCATGGCCGGCTAGCTACCGTCACCCTGGCGCTAGCTAGCTGGTGTGAATTGACCATGATATGCTGGAAGGCTACAAGAGACTTAATTTCCTGTGCATCTGAATTCTTGAATTCCCCGCATATATATGCCGCACACACACGCAGTGTCAAGTGTCAACCGTCAACGAGCTAGTCCGGTCCGGTCCTGGCGAGCTGCCTAACCTGCCTGCCTGATGCATGCTACTGATGTAGTACGTACTACAAACAGTACCCTGTAGTACACCCTTTTGACTCCCCTCGAGTCTCCAGTCCACACACATGGGGCCATGGCGATGGCAACACCGCAAGGCATAAAAAAGACAAGTCCACATGCATCACACTAGCTAGTACCACACACACACACACACACATACGTAACTGATAGATGACTCTTCTTGTGTCAACCAGGAACATCTAAAGGCAAGAATGCAGGATCATGCATGTGCAGGGGTTCACCGTAGGACAGGCAGAGAACAGGATGAGCTAAAGTACAATATCTACAGTAGCACGCAGCATATGCATTCCTCTTTTGAGAGCCAGGAGGGAGGAGAGGAGGAGGAGGCCGGGGAGACAACATTAAAGAACACGTACACAACTACACAAGGGGGCGAGCAAACCACTCCTTTGGCCGCTTCTGCAGCTTTCTAGCTCCAAAGACGCGGTTTGCCCTGTTCAACCGATCCGAGAAAGAAAGCATCTCGCGGTTCGCGCGCGTCTGCCAACGAAGCGCTTAGTTGGCCGCCGCCACCACCACACCATGCCCATGGAGACTTTATGCTATCTAACTGATGCTATATATATATATATATATATATATATATAAGAAATAACAACACACACTGGTACGGCGGTGCTACGTAATAAGCAAGGAGAAAGGCCATGACACTTAAACTAACCGCACCCATGCTTGTCCTCAACTATGGATCATGCTGCCATGCACCCACACGATATTTTCCATATATTCCATCCCTTCTCCTAGCTCGACGCAAGCAAGAAAACAAAATGTGTTGCAAATTATTGATCGACCGAGCTCCATTCGTAACGTGGGCGACTTTGGTTAATAAATAAATATATTGACCGTACGCTGGGATATGCTTTCAGCTAGGGCGCATGCAAAACAAAACCGCGTGATCACGTGGCAACTAGGGGGATGTTTTATGATCCAAGAGAGAGAGTTAAACCGTCTCGATCTTGTGCAAAACTTGTAGTGTCGTAGCACAAACTTGAGGTTGTCTGGTCGCTGTTATTATTAATTTATTGGTGTTGTTTATTTCGCTGAAATTTGGCTTATGTTAAATACTTATGCTCATTTATTATGAAAGGTAAACATTGTTCGTTCGCTGAAAAGGTATTACTAAAGTAACACTGACGAACAGGGGCCATCATCACTAGATTGGTCGACACAAAAATAAGCTACAAGTACGCTTTCAGGCCTTAAATTCGGGTTTAATCCCTAGGAAAGGGATCTTTATTCCATCCTCTAGATAAGTTATGCGCTTAACCATCCATCCATTATTATAGTGGCAGCTTCTCGCTAAAGGAAAAGGCTAAAGAAAGCAACAAGGAGGTGAATGTAGCACAACTCTAACTCCAACGACGACCACGGTAAAGCTCTAAAACTATTAGAAGGCATCCACCTCTTGCTTGGCAAAGATATCCATAATCGTCGTGTGTAGCATTCAGTATGCCTATTGTGTTTTTGGCCTATCGTTATCCTTTTGCAAGATGAACCAAAATCAGGTCTAGTATGTACATAGCCTTGAGATAACGTGCATATATAAGAGTGTGTTTTCTTCTTATCAAAATCGAAACATTTCTACTCAACCATATGGACCAACAAATTCCACTTATCCCATTCTAAACTTGGTGTCTTAAATTGTGGTCCAAATGTTGTACCCAATTGTCTTTTGTTTAAATCACCCCCTTTTGTTAAGAACTAAACGGATATCTCAATTTTAAGAGCCAACTTCAACTTCCATATAGTAAAAATGCTGGTCATTGTCAAATCCCACTTGATAGTGTCTTTCTGGGCATCTTGTCATGCCACTTAATTAGTTTCTCCCTAGGTAAAGACCTTAGGAACGAAATATGTAATTTCATAGCAATCATACATGAATTTCACAGGAAAAAGGAAAAAAATCGCATGTTCGAAAGAGGCCTAAGTGGTACAGTAGCAAGGACATTTGCAATTAACACTCGTTTCTTTCTAGCAATATTCCATAACAATGGGTATTTCTTTTTAAGAGTAAAGTTTTTGAGTCATTTGTCCTCTCATAATCTAGCTTAAAGGGCTGTGGATGTGGATATTAAATGGAGATAAAAACGAGAAATGGCTTTCACCTTTATAAAAACCTGGCAAAAAGGTTCAAATATCTTTGTAAAACTAATAGTAAGACTACCTCTGAATATCAATGTAGGTTGTTTTAGAATTGAGTTGGATGAACTTGTATAATCTAACCCACCAATAAATAAAAGAGTTGCTATATTTATCATGGAAAGTATTTTCAAAGCTTCTCATTTAAAATGGTACCAACAAGCTTCGTTTCAATTGTGTCACTAGCAAAAAAACTGTAACAATTCAATTTGATCACTTTTTTTCTACAAGAACTTTATAAAAAACACTAAAACAGCTTTGATCAATGTTTTTTTCCTACAAGAAGTTTACATATACCTGAAAGTGTATAATACAAAAAAAATATGATTCACTATAAAAAAAATTGATTATAATGGATTTTGAAGCATTTATATGTTTTGTCTAGAAAGAGACGCATGGTTGTTACAATAATTGCTGCTGTATTTTGCCAATGACATGTAAGTAATAACATATACTCTCTCCGTCCCTAAATAGATGTCATTCTCGCTTCTCGAAAAGTCAACGTTTTTAAAATGCCATGCAATTATGTATTAAAATATATAAATAATCATGCTAAGTAATTAGTATCATCGGAAAGATCTTTAAGTCTAGTTTTTTAATAAATTTATTTAAAGATATAAATGTTGTACGTATTTTTGATAAACTTAGTCAAAGTTGAGAAAGTTTGACTGGCACGCATCTTATAACGTCCTTCTTTTTGGGACGGAGGGAGTATATAAAACGGATGTTACTATTATATATACACACTCCATCTTTATGGAAATTTGATGAGTCAAAGGTTTGTATCGGTTGCGACCGTGAGAAATGTCCTAAAGAAAATGAAGTTCAGAGAGTAATAATTTGCCTGTACTAGTGTACATGTTTGGACTTTGAAATAAACCACCGCGTCACCACCCCTGAGAAGACATGCATACAACAAAATATCATGCCTAATAAAACCTGACTTGTGGCCGGTACGGTACCAAGGAAATCGATCAGCTCGTCGTCGGCTCCAAAAAAGCTAGGACAAGGAGCGCTCTGTAGATCCACCTCACTTTCGTCTCACACCAAACCCGGCCCCACAACCAGATGAGACGACGAGACGCCTCCGGTCGTGTGTCGTGTGTCACCACGAGCTAGCTACTAGCCCCCTAACGAACTGGAAAGCGAACCTGCTAGTAATTGATGCCAGGAAAACGATCGAAAACAACCGCGGCCACGCACTGTCGGGCGAAGAACTGAAAGGGAAATATATTCACCTGCTACTGCTAGCTAGCTAGCTGCTGCCTCGGCCGCATCGCGCACCCACGCGCGTCGGGCAGGGCAGGGCAGGGCAGGCCCGCCCGGGGGTGGTTGCGGTGGCGCCGTCGTCGATCCCGCAGAGGCAGCAGAGCCGAACGCTAGCTGCAGCGAGGAAATGACATGTCAATCGCGCAGGCAGCGAGCAGCACTGGTGAGTGCGATTTTGCCTGCTTGTGGTAGGTAGGTCGTTTGTTCCTTCACGGAGCAGGTCACGTCACTCGCCGCGCGCCACCTGTCCCCTCCATTGACTTTTTTTTTTTTGCCAGAAAACTGACCGCGCATATATATGCATGTCGTAATTTGCAAGATTGGTTCAGAGTTCCAGCCTTCGCCAACTAGTTTTCCTTTATACTTTTGGCCTCTTGTTGCATGTTTGGTAAAGCTTTCAAGGTCTCGTAGACTGCAGTAGACACGGCAGTGGCTACTTGACGGAATATATATCTTATAAGTCCATGATGTAGACCCGTTTGACATAGGTTGGTTTCACTATTTAACCTATTTCATTTTTATAAAATAGCTTTATATAATGATTTTTTTAAGCTAATACACTTTGGATCAAGTATTTAGCAGAATAGCTTCGTTTGATGAAATAAAAATAAGTTATTTTTTTGGCTTTATCCTATCTTGTCTTGTGAGAGGAGAAAAACCTTCATTCATCTAACTATTTTGAAAATGGATGTGTGGCAAAAAAAGAAAGAAAAAAAACACCTTTCACAATAGCTCATAAAGCCGTTGTGAGATGTGTCAAACGGGCTCTGACTAACAAAAATAGTAATAAACGTGAACTAATTGGCCAAGCCAAGAAAACAAAGCACCATCATGTAGATCTATGGAGAAAACAATCCAAGCCAATACGTTTGCTTTGAATTCTTCTCGTGAGCGTTGTCTAGCTATCTCGTGTTCATAGCTCTCGCTTGCTTCCTTGACGGAGCCGTCCGTCGTCATAATATAAGAATAAAAAAAAACAATAGGAAACGAGCGTGTAAGCAGCAGCACGAGCAAAATAAACCCACGAGGGCACGAACGACCAGGGCACCATGAGAGCAATGCAATACACTGCGTGTTTGCCGGTATAAATACCATCGCTTCGAAGCTTAAAACAATAATGACGAGTGTAAGCGGGGTTTGCACCATTGAGTGTAAGCTTAATAATTTCTAAAGATCGGATAATCTATGTTCTATAAAATGAATTATATTATTTATTACACTCTTTATTCAAAATTATAAGTCATTCTAAGAATTTTAGAGAGTTAAAGCATGTCAAAATTTAACTAAATTTATATAATAAGATAATAACATTTATACCACCAACTAAGTATCACTAATTTTTTTATTATATAATATATATATATATATATATATTTCTATATATACTTAATTGATGCATAAATTTTTATTTCTCCTTAAAATTTAAGATATTTTTAAAAATAACTTGTTTGCAGTCCTGCAGATAAAGGGGCCGGCCGCTTGTGACAATAATTAATCAATCAATGAAGCGCCAGACGAAATAGAATACTACTACGACGGATAGATAGCGCGGCCGCTGAAAGCGCGTACTGGCGCAGGCGTACGTACGGGTGTTGGGTGCCCGAAACCGCAAATACACTACATAACGCGTGCGTGTGATGATTTGAAACAGCTACTAGTAGTGGTACTGTACGCATGCAGGCAGCGCGCGGTTGAGCCTACACGCCGATGGGATTATCAGGAGTCAGAGGAGGATTTTGCAAAGCGAAGCTTCATTCGGAACGCAGGGGACATGCCTTGCCCGACCCACCGTACCGTCCCCTAGCTAGCTACGCGCACCTACCAAACACGCGTCATCCAAACATCAGCACTCAGGAGATCGAGGCCGGTGGCGGGTGGCGGCCATGGTCGCTCGCTCGAGCAATGGCCACCTCCATCGGGCCACCGCCCATGGCGCTTGGCGCACCGGAGGAGAATAAAGGCTCGGCGCTTGGCTCTTGGCCCTGTTTGAAAACGCTTATGTGAGAATAATTTTCTAAAAAGATACGATAAAAATGCTACTGTATCTAAATACTCGAGAGTACCCCCCCCCCCGACCGTCTGGTTATTATTTTTCATTTTCGTCAGCAAACATACATACATATATACTAGAAGCATGCAAACAAGCAAAATTCCAAATAAATGATCCTTGATCGGCTATTTCTACCAGCTGCTGTTGCTTTCATTTTTTTTTTCATCCCAGGAATTGAATGGAAAAAAAATGTCAAGGTTTTGTGTTTCGTCGTCACAGGGCCATAGTTGTCGAGGTCATGCACTCGGACGTCCGTCCATTGATGTATCTGAAGTTCTGAACGTATGTGGGCAGGATCGCATATGTACGTGAGGAAGTTCCAATGGGGTTGCCAATAACCTTTAGCTGAGAGTGCTTTAAAGTGGCGCGTGCGCGTGCACGTGCGAGAGAAGAGGAGGAGAAAGGCGAACCACGCCTATATGTACGTCTCAAATTAAGACAAGGGTATACATTGTTAAAGTGTCATGCAGCTTTTTGAAAAAATAACTTAATGGATAATACGTAAAGTGGTCATTCTTTTATTTATCTCGTAGTAATTCACAGCTCTTTAATTTATGTATAAAATAAAAATAAAATTGATATATTGGTGTAATAGTTATCTCATATATAGTAGCTCTAAATTCTATTTAATGTGGAGATTGTTTTGTGAAAGAGTGACCTCTTTCTTCGTATCGGTAAATATCCTATCCTACGTGATGCTACGTATATGAGGCCTTGGATTTATATAGTAATGTAACGTGCTTGGACGATATATGAGACCTCTGACTTATCCCTTGGATTTGCGAACTGCAACGTTCTGAAAACATTCCGTACGTACGTGTACGTAGACCTGCCTGCGGGCTATCCCAACAACTCTATTGCCGGAGGACGATCCTTAATTTTCTCGGAGAACAGCAGCAGCAGCTTCAGTTTATTCGGTCAATCAATCGGGCCCATTCCCGACTTTCATCAGTTCCTCCTCACCTTCCTTGTTCCTTCACCACCCCCACCGCGCGCGGGGAATTCTCTCGCAGCCAGCCATGGGTGGGACCCCATCCGCCAAGTCACCTCCATCGCTGCTCGGCCTCGCAGCCTCGCTTACATATAAGGGCTGCGCGACGTCCCCCCGCAGAGTGGACAGGACAGACCACCACACGTACTCTTCCACTCCCCTCCTGCTCCCGATCGATTCCCACCGCCGAACAACCAACCGACGCGCGGGTTCCTCTTCCTCCTCCTGCTGCCGCGCCACCTGCTACGTACGCCAACATACCACCAACCTCCACCGAGCTAGCTAGCTAGCAAGCGGCTGATCCATCGGTCCATCCATCCATCCATCCTGCTACCTACGAGTACGACGCGCTCCGACGTACGATCGGGGCGCCTGCAGCGAGCGCGACGTCGTCGTCGTCCGTCTCGCTCTATCCGTACATCGTCGTCCAGCCGTCCTCCTAGGCGCCGCCCACCGGAGGCTAGCTGACCGACCGACCGGCCGGTAGGGTACAGTAACAGTACGGTACACAGCGTCAGCAGCAGCGGTATCGTTGTCGTTTCCGATCGGCGAGAGGCGGCGATGGGGAGGATCACGAGGAGCGGCGGCGGCGCCACGCATGCCGCCGCGGCCCGGCTCGGGGAGGTCCTCGCCGTCGCGGCTCTCCTCGCCTCGGCGTTCCTCCCGTCATCAGCGGCTTCCACCGAGGCGCCTCATGATCAGCCGGCGTCGTCGGTGCGGCACGACTACGAGGACGCGCTGCGGAAGAGCCTGCTCTACTTCGAGGCGCAGCGGTCGGGGCGGCTCCCGCACGGCCAGCGCGTCGCCTGGCGCGACCACTCCGGACTCACCGATGGCCTCGAGCAAGGGGTATGTCGAATTGTCGATGCATGTCGCGCTGCTGTTCATGTTGGATTGGATCTCGATCGATACATGGAGGATTATATTGATCGATCATATATATATATATATATCGCCTCTTGTGTTTCTCAGGTGGACTTGGTGGGCGGGTACTACGACGCCGGCGACCACGTGAAGTTCGGCCTGCCCATGGCCTTCACCGTCACCATGCTCTCCTGGAGCCTGCTCGAGTACGGCGCCGACGTGGCCGACGCCGGCGAGCTCGCCCACGCCCTCGAGTCCATCAAGTGGGGAACTGACTACTTCATCAAGGCGCACACCAGGCCCCACGAGCTCTGGGCAGAGGTACGACCACTAATTTAACTACTGGAATTCAATTAGTATCACTCCTTCGCATGCATGCCGTTTACACTAACAAATTACTGATTAACAATCACCTAATCACATCACCATGCATGGACTAGTAGCAAACTGTTGTACATGTTACAATACAATAAAAACAAGCAAGCAAGATCAACCAACCAACCCAGGTCGTCGTAGCTAGTGAGAGCGACCAACAAACATGCATCCACACACACACACGGCAGTCGAAAGATTAAAAAAATATTCGAATTCGAAAGATTAAAAAAAAGGGGGGGGGGGGGGGGGGGGGGGGGCGGCGGAACGAACATTTGTTAGGTGGCGGGCGCTACTGCTAGCGGACAAGCTGCGGTTCGGAACGCGTAAATCTCACACGCTCCATGATTGTGCTTTCACATGGCCGGGGATGCATGGATTAGCTAGCTAGCTGCTGCGAGTGCGAGCTGTTTCTTTATATATGTATTTTTTATTTCGGTTCCTTTAGATTTTTTTCCCCGATGGATTTCGGTGGCGGCTGTATAGTATGCTCATGCATGACGATCGATATATATATATATGCCTGCAGGTCGGCGACGGCGACACGGACCACTATTGCTGGCAGCGGCCGGAGGACATGACGACGTCGCGGCAGGCGTACAAGGTCGACCGCGACCGGCCAGGCTCCGACGTCGCCGGCGAGACCGCGGCCGCCATGGCCGCCGCGTCCATGGTGTTCCGGGAGCACAACCCGCACTACGCCAGCCTCCTCCTCCACCACGCGCTGCAGGTACGACATACATACTCCTACCGTGGATAACTTGCTTTTACCTACTTACTCATGCATGATGGTGACAGTAAGAATATCTTAAGTAATCACCTCTGCTGTCACTGCTAATGATGAGATTAGTTACCGCACCGCTCGGTCAGCGCCCCCCGCCCAATTGGTTCAGAACTGACCAGAGCTAGCTTTTTTTTTGTCGTGCTGCGGAATCTGGGCGACCTGTCGGAGCCGCACGATTTTCTTCTTCTCCTCCTGGTTCACACTCGTGCCGTGTACTACTACTGGCTAGCCTAGCTCTGTGCAGCAGCAGCCGGTTCGGCGCACGTGGCAACTTGTCACCGTGCGTGACGTCGGTCGGGTCAAGGGGGTGTTTGAACTTTGAACCGTGTCTGCATGCGTGTGAAAGCTAGCTTGGCTGTCCTGTCGGTCCACGGACGCCGCCATGTGGGGCCCCACGCGGGCGGGCGTAGTTGTAGCATGTGACTATCAGGGTTAGGTGCGCAGAAACTACTCATTAAGCTGCTCAGCCAGTAACCACCACATTCGGCCACGTTGTGATGGATGGGATCGATCTCCTGCAAAGCTAGCTGTAGGCAGAACCAGCTGCTGCCATGTCATCACGTTATTTTACAACGATGCAGTGATGATGATGGATCATCGATCGATCGGTGATCCGTCCATCATCGATCATGGCAATTGGCAGGGCAGCATGCAGTAGTCGTCCAGGCAGAGCTAGTAGCTAGCTAGGCCAGGCCACGGGAATATTAGTTGGTTAGTGTACTGGCCTGCTAGCTACTGGGGGTGTGATTGTGCACAGTCACTAGTACTGATCACCCAGCTAAGCTGCTGCTGTTGCGTACCTGCTGCTGATCCTACATGTCCTGACAAATTAAAAAAAAAACTGAGCATACCTGCTGCTGCATTGCATAACAGCTGTTCGAGTTCGCCGACAAGTACCGGGGCAAGTACGACAGCAGCATCGCGGAGGTGAAGAGCTACTACGCCTCCGTCAGTGGCTACCACGACGAGCTCCTCTGGGCCGCGCTCTGGCTCCACCGCGCCACCGGCCGCGCCCAGTACCTTGACTACGTCGTCGATAACGCCGACGAGTTCGGCGGCACCGGCTGGGCCATCACCGAGTTCAGCTGGGACGTCAAGTACGCCGGCGTCCAGATCCTCGCCGCAAGGGTACGTACTTATATACGTTGTTTTTCTTGTGTTATATATATATATATAGTAAAAAGTAAAAAAAAACGAAAGGACGAGTGATATATAATTGCTAACACAAGTGTCGTGGTTCATTTAAATTTCAGCTGCTGCTGAGTGGGGAGCACTCGGCGCGGCACAGGGAGACGCTGGAGCAGTACAGGGCGAAGGCGGAGCACTACGTGTGCGCGTGCCTGGGCAAGAACGCGGCGGACGGCAACGTGGAGCGCAGCCCCGGCGGGATGCTGTACGTGCGGCAGTGGAACAACATGCAGTACGTGACGAGCGCGGCGTTCCTGCTGTCCGTCTACTCGGGCTACCTCTCCTCCTCCGGCGAGTCCGTGACGTGCGCGGCGGGTGGCGCAACGAGCGCCGGCGAGGTGTTCACGCTGGCCAAGGCGCAGGTGGACTACGTGCTGGGCAGCAACCCGCGCGGGATGAGCTACCTGGTCGGGTACGGCGCCCGGTTCCCCGCCAGGGTTCACCACCGGGCCGCCTCCATCGTGCCGTTCAAGCACAGCAAGGAGTTCATCGGCTGCGCGCAGGGGTTCGACGACTGGTTCATCCGCAAGGCTGCCAACCCCAACGCCGTCGTCGGCGCCATCGTCGGCGGGCCCGACCGCCGGGACAGGTTCAGGGACCAGAGGGAGAACTACATGCAGACGGAGGCGTGCACCTACAACACGGCGCCCATGGTCGGCATGTTCGCCATGCTCAACAGACTGGCCCGGGACGAGGCGCCGCGACCCCAACCCGAAGCGGCGTCGCAGCCCGGGTCCGGGGAGACAAGTGTAAATAGATAGTCATACAGGGGTTGGGGAGGGGCTTGTACAATTTTTCCCCTATTCTTTAGTTCATTCTTTTTCTTCTACGGAAGTACAGTAGATGTCAAGTGAAGTGAAGACGCTCTTCACAGGAAGTATTATTTGTATACGACGAGAAAAAAAAAGAAAAATGATAGGAGGAGGGATTTGGCAAAGCAAATGCAAATTCCCTCCCGTAAATATCAGAGAGAGAAAAAAATCGAACGAAGAATGTCTTATAACTTATATATATAGTTAATTCAAACCACCTTGCCTGTTGCCTCCTAAATCATTTGCAGCTCATGCATGCAATGATCACAGAATCTTGTAAAGGGCATCAACAACCAATTTCAGCATATATAGCGACGCACCTACAATCAAAATATTATTCTCACAAGAGTACCGAATATATATATAAAGAAAGTCTGATATTCCGCAGAGTAGTACTATATATCGTCGAGAAAGATCTCATGTGCGGTTGGCTTTTTCAAGCTGGCGATGCAAAGAGAGCTCTTTCAGCTGCAAAGTTTGCAGGGGAAATGGCGTGTTGTGCGTACTGAAAGTGGCCGTTCTTGGACCATAGCTTATGATGAGCATTTCAATCTTTTTTTTGTTTCAGCCCTTCCTTTGTTTCTACTAAATTGCAGATTTCTATGTCCCTCCATATCTGAAAAAAAATAATGCCACGCGGTTCATGAAAAAGCTAACACCGACAACCAAGTGGCCGCAAGGCTCAGGGCGTCCGCAACAACGGTCTGGTAAATCGTCGGCTAATATAGGCTAATAACAATTAAAAAAAATGAGAAGTCACTCAATGCTAAGATATGACAGAGACCGAGAATTACTCGAGAGATGTACGAGCTAAGTGCTTTCTTCCTAGCTAGTGTTATGGATTTTCTATCTCTCGACTCCTGATTGGTCCGACGTTCCTCATAGTTGGTGGAGCTAGACACAATTGGGGACGCACTTAGATTTTATCACCCGGTCCATCCAGTAGAGTTCCAACATCATGTGCATAGGAAAACAAAACAAATTAGCTCCTCGATTTATTTTTTGAGCAATTTTTTTAAGCCTAAGCATAAGCTCCTGCGGTTAATCATTGATGTCAGCTTCCAAATCTAGATGTTCTATTGTCCATCTAATTAACTGCACATATACATGCATGTTACGAACCGAGCGATCCATACTCCATATATAGCATATAGAATTGTCTAAAACATTAGCCACCACAGGATCAACCAGTTTGTCATGCTTTAACAGTCCGAGTTATTAAAAAGAAACTAAACTACACAGCGTTGAAGACCGGTGGCATCAATCCAAAGAACTTGGATACTAAGGCCACCCCCAACCCTCCACACTGGATGTTGGCTTCGTCAGACCATGTAGGATCAGATAAAGAAAGATAAAAAGATAGTGTCCTCATGGAGCATGCTAGTTTCTATACAAGACACATATGCCTCACCTAATAAAACATAGGAGCAATCATTAGAGAACACGATGGGAGGAAGAGAAATACTCCCAACATTTGCATTTCATCTTATAAAGCTGAAAAGGTTTGAAGAGAAAGAGAGCTAGGTCAGTACAACCTACGATGCGGTGCAATTGGGAGGTGGTGGCTTGAGTCACTCTACTCCTATGTGTAGATTAGCTTTTTGCTGAGGCTAACAATGGTATATGCATGAGCTGCACTTGCTCTAAGGCCACTCCTAACGCTCCTATGTGTCTTGTGGCTTCTATTTGCATCCAAAACATAAACTAAAGTTTTAGTTTAGTCCATCTAAACACCCTCTAACCCTCTAAGTATGTCTCGCATTAGAGGTTTAGTAATCTTAAAATTACATTACTTATACGGACCCTAACTTTTTTTTCATGAAATTACTACCACTGTGTGCTTGCATTGATCATCCTCTTAGGTCACCACCAATGTAAGCATACACCAATATTAACCTCGTGAAAAGTTGTCGATCCATATAAGAGTGAAAGGACTGAAACCAGCACATCCCACCAACGCAAGGCAAACCTCACACATGCCTCGTTGGACTCACCACGCTCCATGGTGTTCCTCTTTTCTTTTCCTGTTTTCCTCTCTTCCTCGTTCAATTCTTCTTCTTTTTTTGCGACGACTCGTTCAATTCTTCAATCTCCATTGTTCGGACAAGAAAAGGTTGCTCGCCCCATCCACCACACACACACAGGTAGGTTGGCATTCGTCGTTAAGAGAAAACGTGTGGATTAGGCGGCTCTTCTTCCCCAATGTCTCTGGCTGGTGACTTGGTAATTCATCAGATGATACATTGCTTCTGCAAGCTGCCCCAACAATGTGCAGGTCCGTCTCGCTGCTTTCGTGTCCACGTGGCATTTTAGCCTAACTACCTAATGAGACCACCATCCATCATGGATTCGTGGAGCATTGGGGTTGCTTTAAGAGTAAGTACAATAATTGACTTATAGCCAAGCTAGTTAGCATTTTTGATGATGTGGAGGAGAAAAGTAAGGAGAGATAAGAGAGTTTGGCTCATAATCTAGCACCAAGCTGGGCACGGATACATATGAATTAGTGGGTCCCAATAGATATGAATGTGAGGAGGGAGAGGAAAGATAATGGAATAAAGAAATTTTGTAGACAAGTAAGAGACTAATTGTTGTATGACTTAGTTATTACTACTTGACTTATAGCCAAGTACTTGGCTCAACTATTAAACATGCTCTAACGCAGTTGCACCAGCACCACAGGACCAAAATTAAAGTTCGGATTTGTTTGTTATTGCAGCACTTTTAAAATACAGATTTCACTCTGTACCACTCAATCTCAGCCTTCAGCAAACAAATGGCTCCAATCAGGTTAATTGCGTTCAATTGATCCTGGTGCCAATTATTGTTATTATTATTTGAAAACATAGTGCCAATTAAAAATATCTTGACACATTGCTCTAACGCAGTTGCACCAGCACCACAGGACCAAAATTAAAGTTCGGATTTGTTTGTTATTGCAGCACTTTTAAAATACAGATTTCACTCTGTACCACTCAATCTCAGCCTTCAGCAAACAAATGGCTCCAATCAGGTTAATTGCGTTCAATTGATCCTGGTGCCAATTATTATTATTATTATTTGAAAACATAGTGCCAATTAAAAATATCTTGACACATTGCTCTAACGCAGTTGCACTAGCACCACAGGACCAAAATTAAAGTTCGGATTTGTTTGTTATTGCAGCACTTTTAAAATACAGATTTCACTCTTTACCACTCAATCTCAGCCTTCAGCAAACAAATGGCTCCAATCAGGTTAATTGCGTTCAATTGATCCTGGTGCCAATTATTATTATTACTATTTGAAAACATAGTGCCAATTAAAAATATCTTGACACATACAAATACCAAAATGCAGGTCATTTGTTTAAGTCAAAGTTTTAATATTTTAACCAAGTTTATAAAAAGAATAACACCATCCATAATACAAAAAATACACAATTTTCATAGTAGATTTAATGAACCTAAATGTCATGTATGCACTTTTCTATAACCTTGATCAACGATGTTTAACTTACAGCAAAGCTAAATCAACCTACATTTTGATGAGGCGGAGGAAGTACAAGACCACTCCCGTGACAATAGCAAGAATTCATTTAAGCTCATGCAGAAACTTACTGGACTTCCATAAATGAACCCATTCCATGTTGCGTTGCTGGTTTGCTGCCCAATCGTCAGCCCGGACTAAATACAGAAATAAGAACAAACCAAGATAATGCCTTCTGCCACTTGAAACCATGTTTCGTCCATGGTCATGCAATGCAAAACCATGCCGAGCAGGCAACCTTCTGCCACTTGAAATCCCAAAGAATGGCAAGTGGCGACCACAACGCAAAGCTTCAAGCCATATATATACCATGTCTAAATAAGAATCATCAGGGGCAAAGAAAAAAATGGGGGAGAGGGCAACATAAACCTTAGTCCGGCAGCTGTAGTCGTTGAACGACCAAGTGCGAAAGCAAGATCGATCGTCCGAACAAAATCCCAGAGGCAGGGACGGCACCAGGGCATAAATAAGCGGAGACAATGAACAGTAGAGACCATGGTTACCTATATATTTCTATAAACAACTCATCTGAGTCGCAGCGACCTGGGAACACAATGTTCACGCAATCACCCCAGACTCCACTACACCACAATCTCTAGCAGCCGATCTGGAATACGCTCCTCCAATGACCCACATGACAAACAGGGGCGTGTGCCAGGCAAGAATACATAATCTTCATGAATACCAATCAGCACGATTAGTATTTTGGCAGCGCTGGTGGCAACCGGTTCGGTGTGCGCCGGCTGCCAGAGTTGGCACCTGAGCTCACATCCCCGTTCTCGTAGCGCCGACTGCGACCATCAGCACTTCTCGACCTTGATTCACTGTTTGTGCTTGCAGCAACAGGCCCATTTGATGTGGAATCAAAGGCAGACCTCCAGTCCTCACCTGAGCGGCTCGGTGTTCGAGGGCTCTCTGCAAATAATAATTTTGGATCGTTAAAATGTTATACACAACAAAGCGAAGCAAAAAAAATATATAAATTTCTATTTAATCATACCTTGTGTGCGCAATGCATCCAACCAATATGCAAAATGTATCAAATAGAAAATGGAACAATCATAGACTGGAACATCTAAAGGACCTATTTAGTTTAGCAAACATAGGCCAGACCAACCTTGACCATGACAACATGAGGATCATTAGCTAAAGAAGGCTTTGAGACATGAGCCTCCTTGCTCCTTGCACTTCTATTGCTTATATAAGCTGACTTATTAACATTGGCTAATATAATTACAAGGAAAACTTTTTAATTACAAGCCTAGCAAACATCAGAACTATGGTTAGCACAGGAGGACTAGCACTGCTTTATTATCATGTAATGATCATCAATTAATTTGCTTTATTTGACCAGGAATCTAAAGAAAATACCTTTAATTAGTATCAAATTACCACCCACGGACAGTATATTATCTACATTAGGTACTAAACCATATTGGGCAATCCTCATTACAAGATAACACAAAGGGGGGAAAGTTAGGCTATTGCACTTGATGATGTTAAACGGATAATGAAAATAGCAGCTTTACCAGCTTCAGTGGTGTCACTAGAATATGAGGAAACAGATGCCTGTTGTCATGGATACTGAGTTGACGAGTAAGTTTTGACAGGAGAGATGATTGTTTTTGGTACTTCTCCCTTCTGCGTTTAGCATTATGGTCCTCTTGAAGAAGCTCTTCAATCTTAACGTTGCTTTGCCCGCTGGTAAAAAAACGATTAAAAATACAAAAGATATTCAAAACATACTAAAAATAAGCATAAGCGATACTGAATATATGGCAACCACAATAGATTGGAAATATTACAAACGGAGAGAATATACATTTGTATCAGTGAGTTTGACATCCTTAGATTTGAAACGTTGTCCAGATAAAGTGAGGAGTTCAGAAAAAACATATTAGAACAACCAGACAATATTTCTTATTCCAACTGAAATATGAGATTATGAAGCTTTCTTGCATAAACAATCTGCTAGGTGCTAATCTCTGGATGACCACTACCTCCATTATACTTTCATTTGGTATGCGAGATACTCCCTCCATCCCAAATTATAAGACATTCCAGGAATGTTAGAGAATCAAAGCATCTTAAGTTTGACCAATAATTATAAAAAAAAAACTATAAAGATTTATGACACCAAATAGGCATACTATGAAAGTATAATTGATAACGAATCTAATGATACTTAGTTGACATCATAAATGTTATTATATTGTCATAAGTTTAGTCAAACTTGAGATACTTTGATTTTCCAAGATTCTTGGAATGCCTTCTAATTTAGGATGGAGGGAGTACAACTTTGACCACTATCACAGCATATTTATTTATAATAAAGCTAATACTCATGGGATTACTAAATTACTTATCAACAAAAGTCTACACATGGCCCTTCGGCAAACTAAGAAATATCTTATAAACTGACAGTTGAAGTTTCAAAAGTTTGACTTCATCTTGTCCAGAATGTAAGTGTTTGAGAACAGAGGGAGTATTAATGTACAGAACATCAACCTTATAGAGCTGTATAGCTGGTTAAGCATGTCTTCCTTTGCTTTCTCCACTTGGCAAAGCACAATAGCCTAATAAGCAGAGACAAACAATGAAAATCTGACACAAATACAAGGCCATATAAACTGATTGACAGAACAATATGAACCTTCGGAACATTTGCTGCCAGACTATTCAAAACAGCCTCAACATAACCACGAACTTCTTGAGACATCCATCTAAGTTCCTCTTCAGGATCAGCAGGTCTCCGTGCCATAGTATCCTTTCAAAAAGTGTATGATCAAATGTTAGTTTGTGTATTTTAATGGAATCGTATTTATATTGGCACTTCCAAAAACATACAAGGGAACATGAAATTACATGATGACCCCTAATAAATGAAGATTTAGTTGAGTAAAGAAAAACTACAAAAGAAAGCTAGAAATGCAATTCAATTAGTAATTTAGTATTAATCTCGAACTTACTAAAGCGCCATCCGAATTGCTTTGCCTCATTGAGACACCCTCAGTACTTGGACCCTTGAAAGAACCCCTTTGCTCTGAATAACAGCTTTGATCTTATTTACCCACTCAACCTTGTCAGCCATGCTCTCAGCCTTTAACACAACAGCACTGTGGGCTGCAACATTTAAAGCAAAGAATTATAAAAAAACAGGACCATGAAGCAAATATAACTCTGTAGGTTGTACGATTCAAGGGTACACCAACCTTTTAGGACTGTTTTGTATGCGACCCTGTTAGTAATCTTAAATACAAGACTCGGGGTTTTCTCTGATCCATTTGCCTTTTTTGAGTCTTTTAAACTTTTAGAAGGTTCTTCCTCCTCTACCTCCTCAAGGTTGCACTCCTGCAAATGAATACAGCTTACAGCATAAACAAGTTGCTAAAGCTGTCCATCTCAGTTCTTTACATCAAGACATGTTTTGCCAGATCAGTATTACTTTCTACTCCCTCCATTCCAAATTATAAGTCGCTTTGACTTTTTTGGTACATTCATTTTGCTATGTACCTAGATATAATAATATGTCTAGATACATAGCAATATGGATGAACCAAAAAAGTCAAAGCGACTTATAATTTGGATCGGAGGGAGTACTTAGGATCCAGAGAACAGGGAAAAACTGTTGAAGTGGTCATGCAAAAGTTAGGTGATTGTTATATCATCTGTCACGTGGAATAAATAGCAAATATTATGAAGGCAGGTTGTGCACACCTCAAGAGTGATGACACCACGAAAATGTCTCTCCTCTTGTTTCTTTGTGTACCCAAGCTGGCATAGAAACAACAGATGGTAAATAAAACCACACCCATAGATCAAACTTAATCAATAAGCAGTAAGCAAACATTTGAAAACCAAAGGACTTTCGCATACACATCAAGCAAATCAAGAGTGCGAAAGAACTGTTCTGAAGTACTGATTAACCTTTCCACTCTTCTCATTAAGAACAAACCATCTTTTGCTCCACCCATTAGTTTTTGCGCTTTTCTTTAAGAGGTAACCTGCAGAGGAACAGAGGAATATGCTTATAGGTTTACTTCTCAAATCAATCAAAATGTATCAGATACCATGAACACATGCGAAGTGGTTGAAGCAGTTCATCAAGAGAATTTTGTTACATTGTCCATGCTAATCTAACAAACTAAATGGGGAACGTCTCAAAAAGATTGAAACTAATTAGTACATGGTGCAAGGATGCAGCTAACTTGTGACAAGGAACATTAAAGGAAAATGTGATATCTATTTACGTCATAACTGCATTGTTTGAGAATGTAAAGTCACAAACAAAAAACGTTTGAGAATGTATTTCAATGACCTAACTTAGGCACAATATGATTTTAGGAGTATGGTTACTTTTGTACCTGCAGTAATTTCACCAGCAGGACCGGCAACCTGCAAATTTGGTCCCTCTTTTGCGTCTTTATATTGCTGGCCAGATTTGTCTTTCATTGATTTTAAGCTGCCACTACCTTGCTCAGCATCAGTTTGGGGACTGGAGGCCTATAATAACAGTTTAATCAACCACAAGAGCCAATATATACTGTAACTGTAAGTCAGAAAGGTCAGTATTACTATACACCTCTAACCAAAAGATCCTATGGTTTAATATTTATTTATAATAAAATACCACTGCATAGACGCAAAATCATACCCTCTTAGATGTTGACTGTTCAGCTTCCTGTGTTTTTTTAGAAGATCGATTTCTTAACTCATCCTCCCGACGCTGCCTTTCCATTCTGTCAATACCAGACAAATAGAAGGCCATGGGTCAGTGTTTAATAATTTCATCGTGAAACCAGATGTTGCTGGAGCTGAATAGTAAAAGTTCAGTTTACAACAGAACTGCAATTCAGTACATTTCAACATAGATAATATATATGCTTGATAAATCATAAAAACTCCAACAAAGAGAGAAGAATCACGAACACAACCTTAAGTTGCTTATTTCCGTCAATGTTTATGTATGATGTGGTCACCTAGCTGTTTACAAGTGCAGATGTCTTGTACTACCTCAGCCTAAAGCCAATTTAATTTAATGTCCAGCAATGCCAGGCTTACAGTCAGTGGCGGAGGCGGAGGGGCTGGCAGGGGCCACTGCTTACAGTGGAAAACAAGGTGACAAATGAAGCATACAATACTTCTTTTTATTAAGTTACAAGCACAAAACAATGTGATTGAAATGTAACAACTAGAGATAAATTACAGGAACCTGATGACTGACCTTCTTTGCACTAAGCGGATGAAATGTTGGGGGGGGACAAAGGCACGTTCCATATCAACAAGCGCGACAACCATCTTTTTGGCATCATTTTTGAAGGTCTCCAATGCATTTGATGCTATTGCAACAACCTTGACCAGACAAAAGAAAGTTTACACCCCCAAAAGACCCAAGCACACTATCAACAAGCATAAAGAGGAAAAATATGTGTAAAACAGAAAAAGTGATACCTCACGCTTGAATGGAGGATACCTTCCGAGTCCTGGTGTGGCATTTGCGGAAGCATTGACTATGTCTAACAATACACGATGAACCTAATGTAACGACAAATTAGTTTTCCATGGAAAGAGGCAAGATGGACACTAAAACTATATATAGCATTGCTCCACTATGTGTACACACAAAAAACTTCACGACAATATACCCCAGACATAACTGACGGAGACAATACCAAAGAGGGCATAACATATAATAGCACATAGAAAACACTCGATAAACCAAAACCTAACTGGACATAAAGAACTCCTCTAGATACAAATCACATGCATTAGTAGTTACTAGCTAACAGCTGGGGGATGTTAGTCATGGTACACAAAATTCAACCTCAATTTTAAAATAGGGCTTTGGTGTTTCTACCCTTGTTTTTAAGTCAAATGGTGATTTTACCCTTGTTTTTTTAACTTTGTAATTTTACCCTTCCCTACAAGCAAGTCAATGCGATTTTACTCCTAGTCAATGGTCAAAACAGGGGCAAATTCACATTGACCAGGGGCAAAATCGCTTTGACTTGCTAATAGGGAAGGGTAAAATCACAAAGTTAAAAAAATAAGGGTAAAATCACAATTAGACTTTAAAACAAGGGTATAAACACCAAATTTCCTTTTAAAATCTAAAATCAGGTAGGCAAGAGCAAGAACAGGTAAGCAAAAAATAAATACCACAACATTCAAATGCATTCTATGAGAACTAAACTTTAAATTTATAAGGTACTCCTCCGTTCCAAAAAGAATGCAATTTGTCCAGATTCGGACCTAGAATTGCATTATTTTTGGAATGGAGGGAGTAGTTTTTATCATTGGGACTGGAAGAGTGGTCTTAGCAGTGCTGTAGAGCACAACAAAACATTAGAGTGAGTATAGATTGCAACAGTTGTCAAAACACAAGTACTAATTTTCTTCACTGCTTGTCTCCTGAGGGGTAGGGGAGAACAAAAGTAAATGTGTAGAAGCTAACACATAGTTGTGATGGCTTATTTTCTTATTGATTGTTTGGGACGTACCTCTTCAACACATAGTCGTGATGGCTCCTTTGCCATTTCCAGTACTATTTTTATTAAGGATCTCAACCCTTTCTCTGGAGATATCAAATATGGTTGATAACCATCGGCTTCCAAGACAATCTATTGCATGGAGAGAAATCTGTTTAATTACGTGCTAACTGCAACCAGAGCTCAATGTAAAAATTGAAAGTGAACATACCCTTTTGACATTGTTGATATCGAAATGTCGGTCCAGTGGTAACTGTTTAATTCTGTCTGGAAACTTGCCTTCAAAACTTGCAACAATTTTCCAACCAGACCCCTTTTACATTCAAAACAGTACAATTTGTTACTGACATCATTATCAACTATTAATTTTCGGAGGTACAACCGCATAACCAAATTTGAAGTGTAAGGTCATTACTAACCTCACCAGATGTTATGTGAGCAAGAAACTTGTCCTCAAACTCTCGGCACAGCTCCAAAGCAACTGCCCGGGTTCCTTCAGGACTTTGTACCATAGATTCTCCCAGCCTTGCTAGTTCATCTTGCACCATTTGAGACTTACCTTGAAGGCTGAAATTGTAGCACAACAAGCAAGCGGTTTAATTTTAGCCACATACCATGAATAAAAGTGAATTACACTATCTTAGTAATAGAAGAATTCATGGGCTACTATATAGCATTTATATCTAAGTATTAGATAGCAGATACAATATTACTGAAGAACAAGACATAATTCTTACCCACTCAATAGGTTAGGAACCCGCACTTTCATTCTTTTACGGATTTGCTTAGCAATTATGTCAACCAAAGCAACTCTACCAAGCTTATTCTGAGGAGCCCCAGTTAAGATGTTTTTTAGGCTTTCAGCTTCAGCTCGCCAAGCTGTTTCTAGCGAGTTTTCAGACCCAGCTGATTGTGCTGACGCAATCGCAACAGATTGTCCAATTAGAGCAACCCACTCGATGTCAGGAAGGTTTTTTGGACCCTTGTTCGACAGTAGGGCCTGAACACAAGCTATAGTTTTTGCATCTCCATTTGCTTGATCAACTTTGCTTATAACACCAACAGTTCTTGTCCCTACAGTTACAGTGAATGAAAATACATCAGTTATCAGTTACTGCAATAAAATGATAATGAACTACCGAGGATATTTTCAGATAAGACACAGACCATCTGAATCGATATCCTTGGCCAACCTCAGGGCTCGAGACGATGCGACATCAGCAGCTTGCATTGCAGGTATGACAACAAGCAGTATTGCATCATTGTGCCCAGCATACTCATTGATCTAAAGTAACAAACAATCAGCACTCTGCTAAAGAATAAGGAAGTTCAAGGCCTTAAAAGAAGGGAAAATTGGATCCGTAGCATTAAAAGATCCTGACTTTGGAAAAATACCATCAAAAGATCCAGCTTTAGAGATAGCACTAAAAGGTTGCTCTGTTGTTGATTTCTACCATTCTGTTAAGTTGCCGTTAATTTGAACTTGCTCATAAGGAAAAAAGACGCAGCATGGCGCGGTGCCTGTTCCAGTCGCGGCCGTACTACTCCTGGACGTAGTGGAACAGTTGTTGACGAACTCGGGGGGTGCGCACAGCTCGCCCAGGTGCGCGTAGAACGATGTTGTTTCTTCGTCCCCCCCTCACGAACATGCCGGATTGCGGCATGACCTCCATGTTGCGCCGCGCGTCCACCACACGGACGCCCTCAGCAGCATGTAGCTCGCCAGCTGCTGCAGCTCCCACCGGCCACCGGCCCCGAGCAGACGGCCACCGGCCCAGGCTCTGCTCGTACGCCAACAGTTTTGCGAAGATAGCGTGGTTCATTTAGCTCTCCACAGCCGGGGATCTCTAGCGTGCCGCCACGCCTGTCCAAGGTCACGTCCACCATGCTCCATGCTCTGCGGCAACTTCTTGGCGCCGTGGAGGAGGATGAAAAGGATGAGATTGGTGACGACGCAGAGGCCGATGACATGGCAGCGCGCAAGGGACGCTGCATGCGAAGGCACACAAGCTGCAGATGACCTTCATCTGGCCCTTCCACCGTGGCGCCAGCCAGCACCTCGCTGCCATGGAGGACCAACTGATACACTACCAGAGGACTGGCTCGGGAGTGTGCTGGGGCCGGCACTAGCAAGGATGAGGACGAGGCGCTCGAGGAGCTGATGTCCAGCAGTACTGCGGCCGCAGCTAGAACAGGCACCGCGCAGTGCTGGCATGCTGCTGCACGACTACTTCAGCACCGCGAGTCCAGCATTTTTTTTTCTTAGGAGCAATTTCAGCAAATTCACGGCAAGTTAACGGAATGGTAGAAATCAACAACGCAGCAACCTTTCAATGTTATTTCTCTAAAGCTGAATCTTTTAATGGTATTTTTCTAAAGTCAGGATCTTTTAATGGTATGGATCTAATTTTCCCTTAAAAGAACTAGAAATGAACTCCATAAGTAAATGTGCAAGGATAATTCAAAAGCTATCAAATAAAATGATACTCCCTCCATCCCAAATTGTAAGTCATTCCAAGAATCTTGGAGAGTCAAAATTTCTCAAGTTTGACCAAACTTATATAACAATATAATAATATTTATGATGACAAATAAATATCATTAGATTCATTATCAATTATATTTTCATAGTATACCTATTTGATGTTATAAATCTTTATAGTTTTGTCTATAATTCTTCGTCAAACTTGAGATGCTTTGACTCTCCAAGATTCTTGGAATGACTTACAATTTGGGATGGAGGGAGTACAAGATACAGAGAAACAAAAGTTCATTGTGGATATTACCATGCATGCAGTTAACCAGATCTCTACCTAATCTCTAAGCATCAATGTACAGAAAAAATAGTTTAGAAATAATTCAAATACCTACCATGGAATCATCAACAGCTCGCTGGTCTATCCCAGGTAAATCAATCAGCTTTAATGAGGGAGCTGAAGAAAAAAAAACAGGAGAAATACTGTGAGGATTTCACAAAGCAGCACAACAAAATAAAAAGGCAAACAAACAAAGCAAATTTATTACAGCAAAATTATGTGTGGGGTTCAGCAATGTTAGAACATCAAGACATAGAAAGATGTACTGGCAAATGATTATACTGCTCCACAGTGCAATGTGCAAACACAGAGCATACAGTGTCACAAGCATACATATCCCAGCCCAACTGTTATTTCATCATTGTTCTATGACTACAAGTTGAACACCTTACACCATCACCAAAAGTGTGAGCATATACTCAACACCGTGTTCTGTACAATGCTAGTGAAACGGAAAAAAAAACAGCTACATAGTTGCTTAAACGGTTATACTACTGGCAGCAGAAACAAACCTGTACTCGTCCGCAGCTTGAGGTAAATTTCATCAGCACGGCTCCTCCCTGATCCGCCAGACGCCCCCTTACTGAGTCTGTCCTGCAGTGAATGCCGGAGGGCACCTGCAGCACAGCAGAACGAAACAGGAAATATCAGGGTCAAGATCAGGCTCAGTCCCCAAGCTTCCAAAACTCGTCAGTAGATGCAGGAAGCACGGCCACGAGATCCAACTCACTTGAGGGGACCTGCTGCGACTTGCTGTCGATCTGCAGCACGATGGACTTGCTGCTGAGCCCCGGCTCCCTCTGAAGGTCAACCACTATCGGCGCCCTCGTCGCTCCGTTCTCCCCCGTCGGCTGCACGGCACACCAACACCATCCAAATCCAGTAAAAAAAACACAGCACGACAAGGGTAGAGGGAGGAAAGGGAACTAAGCTGCTCGGCTAGGAGATAGGAGCTCTTACCAGGACTGGGTGGCCGATGAGGCTGTTCAGCACGGCCGACTTGCCAGCGCCCTGCAAGGACAAACGGATCGGAACAGATCAGATCGGGTCACACGAGCAGAAGCAGTGCAGCACGGTAGCAGCAGGAGCAGATCGCGAGGGGTCTCGTTGGAGGGGGGGGGGGGGGGGGGGGGGGGGGGGGCGATACTCACGACGTTGCCGAGGACGACGGCGTTGAGGAAGGTGGTGGGGCGGCGAGGCGCGGCGTCGTCGGAGGGGTCGTCGTCTGCGAGGAGCGACGCCGCCTGGGCGCATCGACTCGGCGAGCTCGGACAGCTCCTCCATGGCCTCCATAATCAGCGGTCTCCCCGGCGGCGGATCTCGAGGGATTGGGAGCTGCGGCAACTGGCGACGAAGGGGGAGACCGAGACCTGAGCTCTGCCGTGGCCTGACGCGGATTTGAAATCTACACGGGGATGGGATGGGGGAGACGTGGGGGGTGGTGGATTTGGGCGACACACGAGAGAGGATTCACAGACACAGAGATGGGAACGGAGGAGCACATCAACGCAGTCGTTTGCTTGCTTGGCTGTGAAGGTGCACAATTTTTTGAAGAGCGGTTGGGTTTCGCATGTTGGATCGGGCCCATCGGGTTTGTACCAGGTCGATTTTGGGCAGGACGTGGCCCATGAAGGCAAGGCCCGTTGAATTGAGGAAACTTTGTTTTTTTATTAATTATTAAATTTTACAGAAGCTAGTCATCGGTCTCAAAAGAATTTGAAAAGGATTTAGAAATAAAAAGTTTCTCACACCGGCCTACAAATGTTCGGATATGAAAATTCGTGT
>CM039126.1:13053262-13083561 GCA_022036555.1 Microstegium vimineum | reverse complement strand
TGCTAAAAGTGATGTCATCTTACATCAGGTGATGTCATCAGCCCACTAACCCTCATTTATCTCCCCACTAGCTATTTCATTTTGAAATAGGAAAAAAGCCATAGCACCTAAACCAAGTACCATAATTAAAATCCAATTGCAGCATGGTGTTCCTCACAAGAAACTCTTCAAAACAAGACCCCACATGGATATATTTCGATAACTCTCTCGTGCGCCTCCATGTCCGAAATCAGTGTTTCTGAGCAAAAATGTGGTAAAACTGCATATCACATGGATTTTCTGAGGTCCTCCAAAACGCCTCAAGGAACCATACAGAAAACTACCAGAACTCTTGGGAGGGGAGATGCCCCTCGGGTATATTATGGGAAGAGGGTTCGTTTGAGTGAAACCTCGGGGTGAAATGCTTCAAAAACACTAGGGTTTACAAGGACCCTCTAACTAGGCTCCACCGAAGATCGGTTACTCCCCCAGCCGCCATGGTTAGCCCGTGGCCCGCCATGGCTCTGGAATACCCGCAGCAAGGCGCAGGGTATCCACCTAGTACCATGGACAAGTGAGGACAAAGTGAAACTAATGTATGTTTTCACAAACAATATGTTGGTTGTGATGAACAATCCGTCAAAGATGGCTAAGGTAAGATGTTTAAGAAAAGTTTTTGTGTAATCTATTAGATATCCGTAGACAATCCACCAAAACATGTTGGTCGTGCCAAAGTGAAAAGAGTCCAAGGTAACCCTAATGCATGCTAAGTAAGCCTAATGGTGAGAATGTTACATCCTTTGCGTTGCAAATAGAGATGAGTAGCGGTTTGAAACTTGATAGAAAAACTTTTAAAATAGGTTGAAAATGCTAACTAAGGCATAAAGGTGTTGATAATCCTATGGGAGATCATTTGGAGTTGTCATGCTTTGGGAAAAGGTTTTCTGATATGCACCTAACTATGGGATTATTCTTGAAAGGACCTTGATGTCGCCTAAAGGGGGATGAATAGGCATATTAAAAATAAAACTCAAACTTTGTTGTTAGAAAGCTGCGCGGCACTACCGCTCGAGCGGCACTACCAGGCTGAGAACGGTACTACCGCTCCACCTAACAAGCTCGAGATCACAATTTTAAAATCTAACCAGGGAAAATGGATCGAGTAATTTACAGTGCTTCCTAAGGTAGAGTAAATCCTATTACACCACCTAAATGTTGGTAGAAGTGCACAAGGCAAGTAGATCGGGACCAAACCCTAGAATTGATATGAAGCTCAAGATACACAAGTAAATCACAGCCAAATCATAAGCACATGAGACACGTACGGTATTTATCCCGTGGTTCATCTCACCCCAAGGCTTACTTACCTCCACGTTGTTGAGGTTTATCACTAAGGCAAGGAGTTTTCTAACTTCCCATCATTCTCAAGTCAAGGAACCAAATCCTTAAAACAAGGGGTGATTTAATAGCTGCAAGAGATGGTTGCAAACCTCTTAGGGTTGCCACATAAGTTAGCAAGCTTCCAGGCAACGCTCTAGCTAGCTAGGAGCAAGCTCCAAGAGTAACAAATGCAATCCACCAGCTTGAATGTGAACCAAGTGCTTTACTCGATGAAGAATAGTTGGGGCTTCTATCTAATGAAGTTTGGAGGCTCAAACTCTCAAGAATTTGATTGGAAATCAAGAGGAGAAGCTTGGGAGCCTTCTAATGGAGAAGAAAGAATGAGAGAATGAGAGAGAGAACTCTGGTCGCACTGGGAGTGGGAATGGTCGAGATGACTGTTGGGGCACAGGAAGGAGATAGAAATAACCCCCTATGGTTCAACAGTAACTTTAAGTCACGGCAGTGTCGCTCCATGCGCGGTAGTGCCGCTCAAGCACAAACAACCAGAGTAAGAGTGAGTGTCTTACTGTTGTGGCTAGTCTTCGAGGATATTTTGGTGGGTATATTAAGCACTTGGTTGCACATCAAAGCTTGTGCATTGTATCCCCTTTTATAGTATGACTTTTCCTAAACTCAAATTCAAAACATCAAATAATTTACATGCCTTTGAGTTGGTCACCTTTCAGTTAGGCTGGTCCAATCCAAGTGATGGAGCTAGATGAGTGATCATGAAGATGGTGATGAACACAAGTAATGATCAAGTGCTCCACAATTGAAAAGAAGAAAGAGAAAAACAAAAATGGGCTTATGCAAAGGTATAACTATATGAGCTATTTTTTTGTTTAGTGGTGAAGATACTATAGAGAGTGTGATCATATTTAGGATTGATAGTCGTACTATTAAGAAGGAAAAATTGTTTGCGATTATGGTTACGAAGTGCTACCAGGTAAAGTCATACATGCATATGCATTAGGACCTAGTGAGATAACTTAACACTTGAAAATACTTTTGTAAAATGCTAACACATGGTGGAACACTTTGTTGTTAGCACATGAGAACAAGGGGAGAATAGTTAAAGCCCCAGTTTGATTTTGGCTAATTGATGAAATCTATTTATACTAACTTTATGCCTAAGTGTGTAGATAAGTTAGGATGGTCCAATCCAAGAGATGGAGCTAGACGAGTGATCATGAAGATGGTGATTACAACAAGTAGATCAAGTGATCCACAATCAAAAAGACCTAGTCTATACTAAGTGCCCTTCTCTTGGATCACTCGTCTTAATAGTACGGTCAAAGGAAAAACAAAGTCCTAGTCTATACTAAGTGCCCTTCTCAACCTTGTGGCACTAAGACCTTGCCTAGTCTTCAACTTGAATCTTCATCCTTTGAAACCAAAAATGAATTCAATCTTGGGGGCATAAATACCATTAAGCTCATTCATCAACATGACTTATGACCTAACTTAATCAAGTTTGCCTCTGCAAAACACACGTTAGTCATAGTGATCTAGCATTGTCGTTAATCGCCTAAACCAATAGGGCCTAGATGCTTCAATCACTCTTAGAGGGACATAATGAAAAAACAAACAAAGAACATTGTGGCACCCGAATGTATTTATGTTACAATCCTATCGAAGATCACAATGTTTTGTTGGGAATGGATGTGTTGACACAAAAAGCGTCAGATCCGCGAACACCTCGGGCTTATACCCAAATTCGATATCCAAAGGTGTGCCAGTCGATTTGACCAATTAATCGACAAGGACGATAACTAGAACAAGATTGAACGAGACGACAGCGATACGCCCGGATGTTAAGGCTCAAATTGCTCAAAAACGCGGAACTCGCAAGGTTGATGGAGATCTTGTAGATGCAGCCCGTCGAGACTTGTAAGAACTCGTAGATAAACTAGAGCTAGTACGATAAAAGTAGAATTGCTGGAGAAAGTAGATGACAATAATAGATGTATTTGATTGATTGTATATCTCTTTACAGCACCTCTAGGTACCTATTTATACCCCGGCAAAGGGAGTTGTAGATAGATACGACTCAAATTTTCCTAAACAAAACTCCTATTTTTAAGGAAATAAATGACTCATACAAAAGTCGGACTCAACCATAACAGTAATACCTATTTTTAAGAAAATAAAATGACTCATGCAAGAGTCAGACTCAAACTATACAAATCACCAGTTTCCATATTTGTCTTCTCTTTGATGAAACTTTTCATCGGCAAATTTCTTCCAATCTGCAACCTTCTTCTAAGGCCATTGACAGTTGTATACTGACGTCAGCCTCGTCATCCTGCGCTCATCGGCAATATCTCCTCATTGGCAACGCATCCCGATCGGCAATACTCTACTTCCATTGGCAACTTGCTTTCACTAATAACCCCTGTCGGCAACAAATCTGCTTTATCGCTCATATTTCATCGGCAACAAACCTTTATCTTCATCGGCAGCATTCTCACTCTTGCTTTGCTCCTACTGACTTCCTCGATCAACAGAGAATGGCTACCGATCAGCATGAATCTTAGCCTACTCAACACATGCTAAAAAACGGTGTCAACACATGCCCCCCCAATTTCGGAGTATAAAATATTTTATGCGCCGAAATTTCCTTTACTGCAATCTTCTCTTTCAAGGCACTTGCACGAATTCCTTGATTCCTGCGCGCGAAAAATGCAAGTTACCAATAGAACCCCGCAACTGTAGTGCGAACAGTCACAATCCACTCTCACAATTCCTCGATTACCGCACGAATCCACTACCATACCCTTCCATATCTTTACTCAGTGCAAAGAAAACTCCAAAAATGCCTCTGGTATCCCCAGGCCTATAAAAATCACCGTCATCCAATCTGTTCTTTACCCCGAGCTCACATTTTCATTCACCTTCATTCCCTCATTTCACCGGCGCCTCTGAATAACACTCCGGCGATCTTCAAGCAGCAACATCTCTTTCCCTCATCAAAGCACGAACCGCAAGAATCCTCCTGGCTTCAATGGCGATCAACTTCAATGTCCCTGCGGTTAGCCTCTCCTCCATATCCTGTGATTTTCCCCTTTTTCCGCACCGATTCGTGATTTCTTTTCCCCTCTCTGTTCTCTCAAATCTAGGATATGCGCGACAGAATAATCATTTCGACCAATCACCCACACCTCTGTTGTTTGGGTCCAATGGGAGATGCCGATCCAATCAGAATCATCAATGCAGAAACTAATCGCATCCCCTTCAGATCAGCCCATTTTAGCCTAGATTTATGGAAAGATGCATTCCAATATTGGCCCAACCCTACCAATGGGTGGAAGAACTGGTACCTCAGGATGACCAAGAGGCAGCAAGTCTATTGGGCAGAACACAAACTAGACCAATGCATCCGATTGTCCATTGCCGATATGGTTAGGAATGAGAACATGGTGATTGCAGCTTCTTACTTCTGGTCCAACACAATGAATGATTTCTTATTTTGACACGAACCAGCTACCACTACGCTTACCGATGTGCACATGCTCACTGGCCTCGACATTACCTCTGTCGATGATACTCTTCTCTGCAACAGGAAGCCTGAACACAAAGTGGTCACTCGTAACATCGGCGGTTGGACTGGGTATGTTGCAGAATACCACAAGACCGGATCGGTAAGTCAAAGGGAGCATGCCACCTTCCTGAATATGTGGTTGGAGAAGTTCATCTTTTACGGCAAGACAGTCGGACCGACCAACATGTATCTCCCAGCAGCAGAGCTCTTGGCTAATGGTACAAGATTGCCTCTTGGCCGATACCTCCTCGGCTCGGTCTATCATCTCCTACACCAAGTATCAGAGAAACTGTTGCTAGGTGAACCCATCGGCAACCTTGGAGGCCCATGGTGGTTTATCAACATGTGGCTCAATGCCCATATGCATAAATGCCTCCAGTTTGATTTATTCAGCCAGCAATTTCCAAGGGACCTGGCTGAGGAGTATGAACCTGTCGATGATAAATCGGCAACCCGCTCCCCTCTCAACTTTGGAGAAGCAATAATAGTGTTGCTGGGAACCGATGCCAACAGAGGTCAATTCGGCCTATTCTTCCAGAGACTCTACTATGGGATCCCTGCTACGGAACGGGTCTAGTGGCCTTACGTCGATGAGGACAACCGATTTCCGCTTTCTTTCAACCTTACCAACAGAAGCATTCCACAGAATGAAGGAATCATGAAGGCTACCCTCATTCCCTGGGCCATTCCAGTCAACATTTTTGGGACTGGAAAGAACACTCGCCCGACCTATGAGTTCTATTATCCATCGGCAGCAGCTAGACAGTTAGCGTTCTGTCAACTGCCGATCAAACTTTGCTATGCCGATGCAATAAAGCTAAGGGAAACCATTACCAACATCATGGATTGGAACAAGATCGTCACTTTCCCCCCTCAAGCCGATACAGCTGACATCAACTTATCTTTTTGGGTGACAACCTCATTCATCACTGAATCGTACAAGTCTTGGTGGCAAGAATGGAAAGATCAGCTATTCGCCAAGTCATCGCATTACTATCGGCATTTAATCGATGCCGATCACATTATTCCCGATGATGCAGTAAGTTCACTCTTCATTCTGATCCACTCTTTATAATTTATCTTTATTATCAGCCTCTGACCTTCTTTTACTAACAGGTCGATGATCCAATCCCTCGAAAGAGCAAGAGTGGCAAAGCCTTTAACCTACGACCGATGAATCCTTTATCGGTAATTGGTAGCAAGGCCCCCTCATTAGCCTCTCTCATACATTACAAAGCGCCTAGAGTCACGCTCAAACCTCAGTCATCAACTGGAGCTACTGCTACTTCATCGGCTGATGCTGCCATCTTGGCGCAGGCTTTCGAGGTACCCATCTCCACTTCACCTATGTTGATTGCGAACTCTCATTAATAATACTCCTTTAACTTTTAGTTTGCACCAAACATTCTCTTTTGTAGCCAACGGGTCCATCGGCAACTGCTCCAGACGTACAGGCTTCAACTCAATCTGCCGATGCCCCCCAAACGCAAGCTTCGAAGCGCCAAGGCTCCCCAAGTGTCGCTCCTTGACAAAAACGCCTGAGGCCATTATCGGCAGTATCTCCTCAACCTCCCATCGATGCACCAATACCAGAGCCGATGTCAGCACCCGTCCCCGATCAATCACCGATCGAAACTTCCAACCAAGGGACAGTATCACCACTGCAGGATGTATCTGCAACAGCATGAACAACACCGGCATCAGCACCAACATCACCTGTTCTTCCTACCGAAGCAAGCTCATCGGCACCTCTTGCCGATCCTCAAAACATGGCCGCGCCATCTCCTCTGTCAAGTCAAAGACGAGAGATCCACCTAAAGATGGTAAATCGACTATCATGAAACTCCAGAACTTGTAATCGGCAAATCTTAATCCTTTTATTTTTAGGCCCAAGACTCCCCCAAACAGCCTGTTCTCCTTTGCCATCAACCTCCCAGATGACGACGACGAAGAGGAAAGCTCCGTCCAGGCTTCAACCACTATATCGACAGAAGTAAAGCTCAAGCTTGAAGCTCTACTCACCCTACTGCAACAAAGCACATCCCAACTAGTCCAAGATTCTAGTGCAGTAAGGGTAGCATTCAGGGAAATCCAAGACCAACTCCCTGCCGACGTTGAAGAACTAATCTTCCAAGCGGCACATCTTGAGAGCCGACAGCTATAATACCGAAAAGCTTCTCGCCGTATTGCCAATAGAGCTACTCAGGCGGAACTCGAAGAAGAAACACTCAAGTTCAAACAAGTCGCGGACGAGAAGCACAAGGATATCGGTCGTCTAGAAGCTTCCAGTGTCGAGCTCGAGCAAGAAATCTCTCGTCTGTTGGCGAAAAAGAAGGAACTGCTGGCAGAGCTGAAAAAAGTTGATGAAGCTTTAAACTCAGCTAACCAGAAGAAGACCCAACTTCCCGACGCTACCAAAATTCTACAATAAGAGAGGGACGCTGCTGCCCGTGAGGCTCTGATGCTGAGGAAGAAAATCAAACCAATTGAAGGTACTGCCGATGACGACGCCAAGGAGTTGGAAGAAGCGGACCAAATTCGCCTGCGTGCGATATCATCTATCCAATCCTTGTTGTAATTTGTTATGTCGGCAACTGTGAACCTGACATTTGATTTTGCTTCTAATATAACGCTTTATGCCGATGTTCTGTATAACTTTTCTTTTATCGGCACTCAGACTGGTATTGCCTTTATGCATCCACCCAAATACTAGGGTAATATTTCTTTAAGTATTTACCATTGATTGCTCTGGGAAACGCAACCCCTTCGAGGGTTTCCAAAATATAAGCATTACCAGGAATAGACCGACTTATCCGAAAAGGACCTTCCCAATTAGGTGACCACTTTCCAAACTTTGAATTCTTAGTTCCAATCGGTAAAATCAGCTTCCATACCAGATCACCATCGAAAAATTCTTTCACCTTCACTTTCTTGTCATACTATCTAGCAACCCTCTTCTTATTTTCTTCTATGCTGATCAGAGCTCTCAACCGATGACTTGCTAGATCCTCTAACTCATCCTTCATAATAGTATCATAGTCATCGGCTGTTAATTGGTTCTGGGAAGTTAAACGTCTAGAACCAGTTTTAATCTCCCACGGTAAAACAACATCATGTCCATAGACGAATTGATACGGTGAAACTTTAGTTGCACCATGACATGCCATCCAATATGACCATAAAGCTTCATTTAGCGCTATATGCCACCGCCTAGGATTTTCCTCAATCTTACGCTTGATAAGTTTAATTACTCCTTTATTGGTCGCTTCAACTTGACCATTAGCTTGAGCATAATAAGGAGAAGAGTTCAAAACCTTAAACCCTATACTAACAACAAACTCATCAAATCCTCCCGATGTAAACATCGTCCCTTGATCGGTCGTAATAGTTTGAGGAATACCAAATCGATAAACAATATGCTCCTTCACAAAGTCTATCATATTTGCCGATGTCACCTTTTTCAACGGAATAACTTCAACCCACTTTGTGAAATAATCGGTAGCAACAAGTATAAACTTGTCCCTTACTGGACGGTGGATAAATCTGGTCGATGAGATCAATAGCCCATCCCCTAAACGGCCAAGGCTTGATTATATGATTCATTGCCGATGCAGGTGCTTTCTGAACATTTCCAAATTTCTAACAATCTTGGCACCCTTTAAAGTAGCTGAAGCAATCTTCAAGAATCGTCGGCCAATAATATCCATTCTGTCTAATCACCCACTTCATCTTAAATGCCGATTGATGTGCTCCACACACTCCTTCATGGATCTCACCCATCAGTTCTTTCAATTCCTCTTTGCTATGGCATTTGAGAAAAACTTCATCAATTGTACGATAATACAATTCATTATCAATGAGCACATACTTGGTGGTCTAAAACCTTAGACGCCTTTCAACCTTCCTAGATGGACCTCTTAAGTAATCGACAATTTCTTTTCTCCAATCATCGGCAACCATTACCGATGTCATTATTTCCTGAATCGGCTGATATCCTGAAGCGTACTGTGCTAACCGATTAGCCTCTTCGTTATGCAATCTGGGAATGTGTTCAAGGCGGTATTCTTTAAATTCCCTCAACAATTGCAAACACTTTTCATGGTCCGCAATCAAAACCTCACTTCGGCATTCATAAATTCCAATCAACTGATTGATCACCAACATGGAATCACCAAATATCTCAACAACATCGGCATGCACCTCCCTGAGTAATTCCAACCCCTTTAGCAAAGTTTGGTATTCAGCCTGATTGTTTGTTGAAGTAGCAACAATCGACAATGAGATTTCATACTTTTGTCCTTTGGGTGAAATTAAAACAATACAGATACCTGCTCCTTCCTTGCACGTGGATCCATCAAAGAACAAAGTCCAAGGAGCAATCTCCACGGAATTCACTGCACCGCAATGCTGAGTAACAAAATCGGCCATCACTTGACCTTTAACCGCTTTAGTCGATTCATACCTTAAATCAAATTCTGACAGTGCCAAAATCCACTTACCAATTCTTCCATTTAATATCGGCATCGACAACATGTACTTAACAACGTCATCTTTGCATATGAAAGTACATTCGACCGATAACAAATAATGTCTTAACTTAGTACAAGAGAAGTACAAACATAGACACAATTTCTCGACGGCCGAATATCTGGTTTCAGCATCCACCAATCTTCTACTCAAATAATAAATTACACGTTCCTTCCCTTCAAATTTTTGGATTAAGGCTGATCCGATAACGTTGTCATTGGCAGACAAATACAATCTGAAAGGCTTCCCGTGTTGAGGTGGAACCAAGACTGGAGGATTTACCAAATATTTCTTAGTCTCTTCTAAGGCTGATTGCTGTTCCTCTTTCCATGCAAATTCCTGATCGGCTTTCAACTTCAGCAATGGGCTAAAAGATTTAATCTTCCCAGACATGTTAGAGATAAATCTCCTAATAAAATTAATCTTGTCGATCAATGATTGCAACTCAGTCTTGTTTGTAGGAGCAACCACCTTATTGATGGTTTCAATAGATTTTCTGTCGATTTCGATGCCCCTTTGATGCACCATGAAACCCAAAAACTGACCTGCCAATACGCCAAACGCACACTTATTAGGATTCATCTTCAACCCATGTTCCCTTGTGCACTCTAAAATTTTCCTTAGATCGGCGAGATGTTTCCCAAAATCCTTGAATTTGACCACTACGTCATCAATATAGATTTCAACTATCGTGCCAATGTACTTGTGAAAAATGAAGTTCATTGCTCTTTGGTAGGTAGCACCAGCGTTCTTCAAACCAAAAGTCATCACGACCCACTCGAACAAACTAACATGACCTGGACATCTGAAAGCAGTCTTGGATATATCTTCTTCAGCCATGAATATCTGATTATATCCAGCATTACCATCCATAAAACTAATGATTTGATGTCCAGCAGCAGCATCAATTAATAGATCGGCAACTGGCATCGGATAACCATCCATCGGCGTGGCCTTGTTGAGATTCCTGAAATCAATGCAAACATGAAGTTTCCCATTTTTCTTATATACAGGAACCACATTAGAAATCCATTCGGCATGCCGACATTGTCGAATAAACCCAGCCTCAATTAACTTTGTAATCTCAGCCTTAATATGAGGTAATACCATAGGATTGCATCGGCGCACAGGTTGCCGATGTGGTTGGAAACCAGACTTAATAGGCAACCGATGTTCGACTATTGATCGATCTAAACCAGACATCTCTGTATAATCCCAAGCAAAACAATCTTTATATTCTTTCAATAAGTCAATCAATTGTTGCTTACATTGGAAATCTAACTTAGCACTAATAAAAGTTGGTCGGGGTCTACTGCCATCGCCGATATCTACTTCTAATAAATCATCGGCCGACGTGAACCTTTGCCTAAGTTTTCCATCATCGGCGAACTGATCCATTAAAACTCTTCTTCAGGACCGACTGCTTGGATCGGTGTAATTCTATAGTCAACAACCTTAAGGAACTATGTATCCCAGGCTTCTCCTGATATGCACCTGGTTTGCTCATAGGTTTCTGATTCTGCCGACGCAACAATTGACGGGTTTTCACTTCGAACGACCTCAATCTTGTCTCCAACCCACTGCACAAGACTTTGGTGCATTGTGGAAGGAATGCAGCAATTAGCATGGATCCAATCCCTTCCTAGGAGTAAGTTGTAGGTGCCTTTGCCACTGATCACGAAAAACGTTGTTGGCAAAGTTTTGCTGCCGATGGTTAATTCAACACATACGGCTCCCATAGCTGGTGACACATTGCCTTCAAAATCCTTAAGCTTCATGTCTGTCTTGACTAAGTCTTGGTCACCTTTCCTAAGCTTCCTGAACATGACATATGGCATTATATTGATTGATGCCTCACCATCTACTAGCATTTTTGACACAGGTTGTCCATCTACTTTTCCTTTGACAAACAAAGCCCTCAAATGCTGCCTTTCATCATCGGCAGACTTTTCAAAGACAGCTGCCATTGGATCCAACACTAACTGTGTCATGTCAGCAGCCTCTTCTTCAGCATCAACAAGTGCCATGAATTCCATCGGCAATATAACAACCATATTGATATCTGCCGATGGATCTCTATCTTTGCGCTTTGGCTTCCACTCCCTAACTGGAGATCTCTCCCTTGCAGAGTTTTCACTGTAACACAGATCACTTTGGCGCTCGCGCTGAATCCTCCTTCTCTGAGTCTTTGTCAGACCCTTAGGGCACCATTAAGGAAGCGTAGTTTTCCAAACATGTTGATACAACTTTTCACCACTTGTATCTGCAACACCTCTTACGTTCGGATCCCTGGACAATATTTCTTCATCGGGCACTCTTGCATTAGCCATCTCTTCAAGTTCCTCTTGACCAACATGCCTGTCAAGCCTGTCATGCGCGTTGAGTTTGCCCCCCAGCCGATCATGTGCTGATCTCTTTTCTCTGAGCGGCCTACCATATCTAGATGCTCGATCGTCAAAGCAAGACTTCTTTTCCAACCGATCGACAGGATAGTAACCATTACATTCCGGGAAATTATCGGCAGTTGGCAGCTTGATGCATTCTTCCCAGTAATGAACGAAGAAGGGGTACCTCCAATGATCCTTATGTTGATGCCACTCCTGGCGTTTTTCCTCTTCCTGTTGTCGATATTGCTCTTCCTGCGTTTGCCGATAATTTTGCCGTGGCCGTCTATGCGTGATTATGACGCCCTGAGATCTCCTAGTATTGCCGCTTTCATCGGCAACTCTCTTGCCCCTTCTGTCATCGGCAGATCCTCTTCTCTTCACTTCATGCGCAGCTATTTAATGTTTTGGATCTACCGATGCGCTTTTCTTGGCAGCTTCTGACGTCGGCACTTTAGTCTTTCCACTAGTTTCCACCATGTTATTTGGGAACGGATGTTGGTCGATCTTCATTGGTTTCTGGGCTTTAGAATTCTCAAACTTAATCCGCCCAGACTCAATTTCTGGCTGCAACTGCTGCCTAAAGACTTTGCAGTCATTGGTACTGTGCGAAGTTGTATTGTGCCACTTGCAATACCTGATCCTTTTGAGCTCTTCGGCCGATGGAATTACTTGATTAGATGCCAACTTAATCCGCCCTTCTTGAAGTAATAGATCAAACATCCTATCGGCCTTGGTAATATCAAAGGTGAACCTTTCAGCTTCTTTCTGGTCAAACGGACAGGATACCGATTTCTTGTCTTTCACCCATTCAGCAGCGGCGATATTTAGCTCCTCATCTGAATCGGAATCTTCCTCTTGCCTAAGTTAGGACACTTTTTTATTCCAAGTTTTCCTTGGTTCGAAAGTTTTAATGTCCTGATCGGCAATCCTCTGCACGAGATGACTCAAACTTTTAAACTCTTGAGACACATACTTGTCCTTGATGTGCGGCAGTAATCCCTGGAAGGCCAAATCTGCCAATTGCCGATCATCAAGCACCAAGCTATAACACTTATTCTTCACGTCTCGCAGCCTCTGGACAAAGCTTTCTACCGATTCGTCATTATGCTGCCTCAATTTGACTAAATCGGTAATCTTCTTCTCACGTACACCAGCGAAGAAGTACTTGTGAAACTGTTTCTCTAAATCGGCCCACGTAATCACAGAATTTGGAGGTAGTGATATAAACCACGTGAATGCCGATCCTGATAAGGATGACAAGAACAATCTTACCCTTAACTCGTCCCTGTCGGCTGCTTCTCCACATTGGATAATGAAGCGGTTGATGTGCTCCATTGTTGAAGTGTCATCTTGGCCAGAAAACTTAGTAAAATCTAGCACTTTGTACCGATTTGGAAAAGGAATCAAATCATAAGCCGGAGGGTACGACGTCCGATAAGAATATGTATTAACCTTAGGTTTGATGCCGAACTACTCTTTCATCACTTCGACAATCTTATCGGTCCAGTATGCATCTTGATCTTGCCGATGCACTTGCGGAATGTTGATCGACTGCACTGGATGATATACCTCCTCATATCTTTGCGGCAGATAGGCCGGAGCAGCTGGTGCAGGTGCAGCATTAGCCCGCTGAATATTGTACATCGGCTGATTTGCCGATGGACCACTTTGAACGCCCATTGGGAAAGACTGAGGCATTGCACTAATCGGTTGATGTACCGATGCCCCACTCTGAGGGTTTTCCAGGTACTGATACTCAGGTTGTACCACCTGTTGTTGGATTGGTGTTGGTCCAGTCCATCCAGGATTATAAGTCAACGACATGTAATTTGCCGATGGTTGATAGCTAGCTGGTGTCTGTTGCTCTTGCATTCTAGAGTAGTCAACAAATTGGCCACCTTGATGCGCGGATACTCCAGCTTGAGGATTTACCACTGCCATGGGTTGACTTGCAGCTATGTGGCCTTGTTGCATCTGTAAAGAACTTGCTGATGGTGGCATAAGAGGCACTTTGGGTATTGCCACTTGAAGATCTTCCGACGGCAATTGCACAGTTGGGGAAGATGTAGCATAATGCATCATAGGGATCATCGGCTGCGAAGGCATTGCCGATGCCATGGGACCCTTCCATGCTGTATTGTTACTTTGGATCAGATTAGAATCAACAGATGGATTTGGAGGCATACCGTATCCCTACCAGTTAGCGAGAGTTGGCTGACTCTTAGTTGCGGTTCTAACATTGCCGATGCCACCAGATCTGTATTCAATCGAGTGACACTTGCAGGGGTCGATCTTGGCGGCGTAACCTCATCGGCAGATGGGCCCACAGCTTGGGAAGATGATGTTGGAACCGTCGATGGGTTTGCAATAGATGCCGATCCAGGTTGATGATACGCTGGACCAACATACTGGGGTGTTTGTCCTTCCTTAAAAGATTGCATAACAACATTGTATACAGTATTGGACAACACACTGGAGTGGGTCATTAATGCCTGATTTAGTGCAGAATTAACCATCTCCTATAATTTACCCGGATTGGCGTCGAAAGTGACCTGCCGTGGCAACGACGGATCTTGTTTCTGGATAGCTTCGCCACTCCTGTTTAGGCTGAAGGATTTCAGATACAACTGCTTGTACTCCTCCATAACCTGCTTCTGATCATCTTTCAGATTCGCTTCAGAGACTTCGATGACATTGCTTAGATTGATCCCGGTATTCTCCATGAGATTGAATCTGTCCTACCGGGTGTGCCAAAAGAGGCGTTGACACAAAAAGTGTCAGATCCGCGAAAACCTCGGGCTTATACCCAAATTCGATATCCAAAGGTGTGCCAGTCGATTTGACCAATTAATCGACAAGGACGATAATTAGAACAAGATTGAACGAGACGACAGCGTTACGCCCGGACGTCAAAGCTCAAATTGCTCAAAAACGCGGAACTCGCAAGGTTGACGGAGATCTTGTAGATGCAGTCCGTCGAGACTTGTAAGAACTCGTAGATAAACTAGAGTTAGTACGATAAAAGTAGAATTGTTGGAGAAAGTAGATGAAAATAATAGATGTATTTGATTGATTGTATATCTTTTTACAGCACCTCTAGATACCTATTTATACCCCGACAAAGGGAGTTGTAGATAGATACGACTCAAACTTTCCTAAACAAAACTCCTATTTTTAAGGAAATAAATGACTCGTACAAGAGTCGGACTCAACCATAACAGTAATACCTATTTTTAAGGAAATAAAATGACTCATGTAAGAGTCAGACTCAAACTATAAAAATCACCAGTTTTCATATCTGTCTTCTCTTTGATGAAGCTTTTCATCGACAGATTTCTTTCAATCTGCAACCTTCTTCTAAGGCCATCGACAGTTGTATACTGACGTCAGCCTCGTCATCCTGTGCTCATCGGCAATATCTCCTCATTGGCAACACATCCCGATCGACAATACTCTACTCCCATTGGCAACTTGCTTTCACTAATCAGCCCCTGTCGGCAAACAAATCTGCTTTATCGTTCATATTCCATCGGCAACAAACATTTATCTTCATCGGCAGCATTCTCACTCTTGCTTTGCTCCTACTGACTTCCTCGATCAACATAGAACGGCTACCGATCAGCATGAATCTTAGCCTACTCGACACACGCCGAAAAACGATGTCAACAGGATGGAATAAAAACAATATAGAATAAAGAAGAATAGTAGAAAAAAAGAATAAGAAAAGAGTCATATTATTTGCTTCTAGAATCCTTTTGAGATTTATGTATGTCTCAGACACCCACTCAAGTTCACACCCACCTCGGCTAACACTAATATCCCAACCCAACCTAAGATGTTTAGCCACCCTTGCATCATGCTGTAACGATTTCAGTATGTTTGTGGATTCTCCTAGAAACGTTTGAGATCTAAATTCTTCTTAAAATATTTCTTTGTTAATAGGTAGGGTCAGTTCGATTTCTCTGAACAAAAGTTGTTACACCTTGTCCAATAAGGACAACAAGCAACGTCTTTTGTTCGGTTCTCTTGCTTTGACTCTTCAAAGACCGTGCAAGCAAGATTTGACTCATTTCTCAAAGGTGAGGCTATATGAGGAAACAAACACGCCTATAAATCACTTTACGAAACCGTTTGAGTAGCTCGCTAGATTTTTAAAACTACCATAGAATCAAGAAAAAATAGATTAAGGTGTTTATTTGGACTAGTAATTTTTTCCGAAGAAACGGTTTCAAGTAATTTTGCTTAGGACGTTTCTCTGTTTGCAGTGTTTGATAACCATTCTAATCATCCAAACTATTTGTCGCTGCCAAAACGATATCCTCATCCCTGTCAAATGTTTGTGATGGCTACGTTCTTGACAGGCTAATAAAAGAGGGGCTTGTCTATCGCGAGCTCGCCAGCCGTAAAACAAGATCAAGATGGCACGTCGATGAGCCGGAAAACAACGAGCGGGCAAACGGCAGCGACATGGACCTGCAGGCTGCAGCCGTAAAATACCACGGCCAACCAAAGGTTCCAAGAGACAGGCCAGACAAAGACCGTGGATTCTCTCATCTGTGCAGATACACCCAGAAAAACTTCGTAATCAACCACCTGTACAAAGAGCCCCCCATCCGGCACAGATTCTAGTCTAGACACCCAAATACGTCACTTGATGGGTGTCCCACTACAAAACCACCAAAAACTTCCGGTCCCGCCCCTCTGTGCGGCGCCGGCTTGACCCAACACCCAAGTCACCAAACCGCGGACATGCCACGAACCCAGGGGCTCGCCAACCCCGAGTCCCGACGCACCACAACCACGGCCCACCCGACCCGATCGCCATCGCCTCACGCACTCGCAGTCTCGCACACCATCCCGGGGCCTACCCCCATAAAACCCCCAGGACGGCGACAGGCGGCCCTTTGCTTTCGCAGTTTCGCCCACGGCATCTTCCCCACGAACCGAACCGAACCGAACCAACCAAACACCAACCCAGATCAGCGAACACACTCCGCTCTCCCGAAACCGGACACATGGCGGCGGCGGCGGTGACGTCCAACGGCGGCGCGGTGGCAGAGAACGGGCCGGCGCCCGGGCGTCTGGCCTCCGTGTACAGCGAGGTGCAGACGAACCGGCTCCTGCACGCGCTGCCCCTCCCCTCGGTCCTCCGCTCCAGCTTCTCCGTCGTCGACGGCCCCGCCAGCTCCGCCGCGGGCAACCCCGGTGAGTGACCGACTGACCGACCTTCCAACGCTGCCGTAACTTCGGATCTCGGGTCTTGCATGTGGTTCGCCACGGATTTCATCGAGCTAATCAGATTCGCGGCTGTCTCGATCGATCTGTCGCAGATGAGATCGCCAAGCTGTTCCCCAACCTCTTCGGCCAGCCCTCGGCGTCTCTGGTGCCGTCGGCCGATCCCGAGGCGACCAGGCCGCTCAAGGTCGGTGTCGTGCTCTCCGGTGGTCAGGCGCCCGGCGGCCACAATGTCATCTGCGGCATCTTTGGTGAGTATGCGTTGGCTTCCTGTGATTTTCAATCACTCAACAAAATTTGCCAAGGCCTAGCTGTTTTGCTTCCAATTGAGGCGATTTGAGGTTGATGTTAGATTCAAGAAAGATGTAGTGCCGTCAGGTGGAGATCTAAAGAGTACTCCTTGTTTTTTCAGTAATGTAGTGTCTTTAAATGAGGTCCCAGTGTACTCGCGCAGCTGTAGATCTCTATGGATTTTGGTAGTATAATGAGGCTAAATTGACTGATTTCAGTTGTTTTTTTTGGGGCGAGTGAATCTTCTTTTGGATTTGCATACAATTGAATGGAAGAGTGTGACTGTTTTGAATTTCCTGAACAATTCTTGTGTTTGACTGTTGTGGCGTGGGTTGGATCAGATTACCTGCAGGAGCGTGCAAAAGGCAGCACCTTGTATGGATTCAAGGGAGGCCCAGCTGGGATCATGAAGTCCAAGTATGTGGAGCTCACTTCAGATTTTGTGTATCCCTACAGAAATCAGGTACAGCAACATATACTTTATTAAGTACTCCTATAATGCCGACTGAACATTTTAATAATGCTTGCTTTGTTTGAATCATGTTTGTTTGCCTGTTAGTATTAGGTAAGATTTTGGAGTAGGTCTTTCGTGTTGCAATTGCGTTTCTCATGTGTCAACCACTGCTATTTTTTTTTCGCAAAATCATTACTAACAAAGCATGCAGAAAATTAACTTTTGTATTAATTAACTATCAGTCATTGAATTTCCTACTCTTACATGCATGACAGACTGTAATGAGTTGATTAGTAAGAAACTTCTTTATATATATACTATTTCCTTTTAATGATGCATTTAAATTTTATTTCTTTTTGATTTGATAGGGTGGATTTGACATGATCTGCAGTGGAAGGGACAAGATTGAAACACCGGAGCAGGTATATCTCTGTTGTCTGGCCATGTTTATGTGCAAATGCTTTTGGAAAAACTTTTCTACTGGATTGCCTAATCTCGATCATATTTTCTCAACTACCTATGTTGGTTGTGCAGTTCAAGCAAGCTGAAGACACAGCCAACAAGCTTGAATTGGATGGGCTTGTTGTCATTGGTGGTGATGATTCAAACACCAATGCCTGCCTCCTTGGTGAATACTTTAGGTTGGCTGCTAACGCTATGTTTTGGTGTTTCAATATTAATGCTGACTTATGAATATAACATTGCGTCGATTGTTTCTTTTTCTGCTTATTCACAAGCAAATCAAGATTATGATTTCAAATTATGAACTTTGCTCCATAGGTCAAGGAACATGAAGACCCGTGTTATTGGTTGCCCAAAGACTATCGATGGAGATCTGAAATGTAAGGAGGTTCCAACAAGCTTTGGATTTGATACTGCTTGCAAGGTACCCAATTCTTGATCCTTGTGCTCGTCTCACATTATCATGCATGCAAATCTTAGTCTAGATTTTTAATTAGCTACAATGGTGATGGCACACCTGCTCAAGCATTCCTTCAATTTGAGAAGCTAAGGCATCCTACACAGATGCATTTGAAAACCCATCATGAATGTATCATGACAAAGAATCATCTTTTTTCAGATATACTCCGAAATGATTGGCAATGTCATGACCGATGCAAGATCAACAGGAAAATACTACCACTGTAAGTTTATCAGCAGCAACAAAGTAGGTTGTCATTTAATAATTACGGACTATTAAGTTTATCTTGCATCCTATTGGAACATTTGGAAAAACATCCACACCATGTAATGCCATGGAACATTTTTTTTTGGACATTATAGAGCAGTGCTAACACCATGAATGTTGGAAGTATAGAACGGGACTTCAGATGTCATATTTTAACATTTTTGGCATTTTTTACAATAAAATTTGTAACAAGCACTTGCTCTTGCAGTTGTCAGGCTTATGGGTCGTGCTGCTTCTCACATTACATTGGAATGCGCTTTGCAAACACACCCCAATGCTGCACTCATTGGGGAAGAGGTTGGTATTTCTTACATGCAAAGTTATTTCTTCATGGAATTACAATGATTGGATTTTCCCGCCTTTATCTAGCCAGATTAGATACATACAATGGCACAAAAGGATAGTGTAATTGTCTCACAATTATCCATATTTTATGTTTAGTGTAAATTCACAGAACTACAACTAATTTGACCTAATGCCCACAGAACCACAACTATCTTGACATGTATTTGTTAAACTATAATGGCTTTGGCATTTGGTACCTACCAACTTCCTCATAACTAAGTGTCGAGATAGTTGTAGTTCTGAGATACATGTTAAATCATTTGTAGTTTTGCGGTTGCATGTCAAAATAGTTGCCCTTCTGTGATACATGTTAAAGTAGTTTTAGTTCTGTAAGTTCAAAGAGGGAGTATTGGGTGCACAAGAACATACTGGAGCACATGTGCACAAACTCAATCTCATCCGTCGTACCCAATCTGAATGCCCCAGGTGAGAGGTGAGCCATCCCTCTATGATGATTCAGGCCCAATTTGATTTGGTCCAATTAAAATCAAAGATGATTGAGAAGGTGAGGGGATTATCACCTCTTAACTGGCCATTCAGATTGGATCACATGGACGAGATTGAGTTTGTGCACACAGACAAGATAAGTTTGTGCACATAGCACATGTACACCATCTGATACTCCCTCTAGTTCAAAATAGTCACAGCTAGTCTCAAATTTACCCTGTATTAATGCAGTTTTTGTACATCTTCTCAAATTGTGGAATCAAAAGAAGTTAGCAGGCTAGATTTTTTGCTTGTATCTGATAGGTTACATTTTCTTACACTATGGATAATTATTATTGCTTGTTCATAATTGTGCATCATTATTTCACAAATAATGTCTTTTTTGCCATTGTAGGTTGCTGCAAAGAAGGAAACCCTCAAGAACGTCACAAACTACATTACTGATATCATCTGCAAGCGTGCAGATCTTGGTTACAACTATGGTGTTATCCTTATACCAGAAGGCCTGATTGATTTCATCCCAGAGGTTTGTCTCTCTTTATGTTCTGCGACTTTGTGTTGTCATAGACTATATTACTGACATCACCCCTTTTCTTTTGCAGGTTCAAAAACTCATTGCTGAATTGAATGAAATTTTGGCACATGATGTTGTTGATGAGGCTGGGGCCTGGAAAAGCAAGCTTCAGCCTGAATCAAGGGAGCTGTTTGACTTTTTGCCCAAAACTATTCAGGAGCAACTTATGCTTGAAAGGGATCCCCATGGCAATGTTCAGGTAAAGTCTGGGAATAAGGATTCTTTCTGCTGAAAGGATATTAGTAAGCTAGACATGCTCACTACTTTCGTTATTTCAGGTTGCGAAAATTGAAACTGAGAAAATGCTTATTAGCATGGTGGAAACTGAACTGGAGAAGAGAAAAGCTGAGGGGAGATACTCTGCACATTTCAGAGGACAAGCTCATTTCTTTGGGTAAACGCTATTTTTTGCACTTTGTGAACTGACAACTGAGTGATAACTTGGTAGTCTCCCACTGAAAAGGGCCACACCTGAGAATTAGTTTCAGGGAGTTTCCTGGCCAGCTATGGTTTTGGCTACCCCCGTTTTCTAACACATCTCCCTATGTTTTTTTTTGTTAATATTGGATTTACAAATCTCTTCTCTCCAACTCTTCTCATGCATCATCTTTGTTATTTGCAGGTACGAAGGAAGATGCGGCCTTCCTACTAATTTTGATTCTAACTATTGCTATGCATTAGGCTATGGTGCTGGTGCCCTTCTGCAAAGTGGGAAGACAGGACTTATTTCTTCGGTATAACTGCTGAACTTATATCATCTTATGTGACATACTCAAATGAGGCATACTTGCACTGAACCTTTTCTGTGAACTCTCTGGCACAGACAAGATAGGCACCAGTGTTCAATTATGTAAACATCACTTCCCAATATTCAAAGTTGTCTAGCAAATTTTTACATTTGGTTTCACCTTATGCTGCGAAATAGTTACAAATACAAAGTCGTGGCATGTAGACACATGAGGAATTCGCAAACAGATACCTACAATATTAGGAGTATCTGGGAGATCTTTGATAATGTGTTTTATGCACTTGCATGATTTGATCGCCGTCTTCTTTTTTTTTTTCCTTGGATCAGGTTAGCAACCTTGCGGCTCCAGTAGAAGAATGGACTGTTGGTGGAACAGCATTGACATCACTGATGGATGTTGAGAGGAGGCATGGTAATTTTCTTGCTTCACCTTTTTTAGGGAATTTTTCTTGCTTCACCTTGTTTCCAACTGATGGCTACTCTACTATGTTCTAGTAACATTCCTTTTTATGTTTATTCAGTTAGCAACCAATGTGTGACATGCCAGTCTTGTTCCCATTTGGGTTTATTAGCATTTAACATTTATGTTTTGGCTATAATTTGTGCTGCATCATTTGTCACTTCGAGTGTAACTTTTGCATTTGTTCTCTGCAATCAGGCAAGTTCAAGCCAGTGATCAAGAAGGCTATGGTGGAACTTGATGGTATGTTTGCTTGATTTACTGATTATGTTTTTTATGGTTTAGTTATGTCCTTTTTCTAAATCTGGTATCATGTGACGTCAATTTCCAGCTGCACCTTTCAAGAAATATGCATCAATGCGGGGTGAGTGGGCCATCAAGAACAGATACATCAGCCCTGGTATGTGGAAATGAAATTGCTAACAATGATAATACAGTTTAGTCTTAGTGCCCCCCGTACATACAGTCGAACTCACACATCGTTGTCATGACAGGCCCCATCCAATTCAGTGGCCCTGGAAGTGATGACTCGAACCACACTTTGATGCTGGAACTCGGTGCTGAGTTATAGAGAGCCCCTTTCTACTTATTTTTGTTCTTATTACAGTTTTGGGAGCGGTCGGCACCGGGTCTCCTGGAGCAGCCTGCAGTCTCCATATTGTGATTTGTTTAATAAGAGGTTCTATTGGAGTTTTCTGCGTAGCGGGCTGGATGTGGTAGCAAATAAGAGCTGGTTTTAGTTTTTTTCTTTTGTATGATTTACGCACCAACTGACTTGGTCTTGTAGCTCTGATTCTGTTCCCTGGTTGCAATCTCGTGAGAATGAACAAATGAAGTCGCGCCTTGAGACCGATTTCAGTTTGCTTGGCTCCGGCAGCAGATTGCTATTATACATTGTCGTTCCTGAAATCCAGTCATGTGTCCTACTCTCGAAGATGCTTTGTAGCTGCAGGCGTATTATTTTAGGCCATCGCAGTGTATAAAAGAACCATACCTGAAAATTACTACTCACTACGCCCTCCCCCCCCCCCCCCCCCCCCCCCGCCGCGCCTCCCCCCTCCAAAAAAAAGCAATAAATACAATTCTTGCATTTGGAGAAAACATAAATTTTTTTTTACCAAATTTATATATAAAAACTACTAACATTTATGATATACTAAACAAATATAATTAATTCAATTAATTATGAAATATACTTTCGCAATAAATTGATTTAGTGGCGTAAACATGAATAATATTTAATCTACATTTAGTCAAACTTAAACTTCTTTAAATGTGCACAGAAACCATACTTGTAAGAGCAACAACAATGTATCTAGTCGAATTTGTCCATAGGAGTGAGCCATATCATAGGTAGCCATAACTAAATCGCAAACCATAATGTATTCGGCTCACCCACCCTATAGGAGTGGGTTCCCCGACGAAAAGAAAATCTGGCCTCACCTTCCGGTTCCCATGGAAAGCTTCGTCCTTAGACTGTTGTGTCATATGAACAGTTAAAATAATGTTTTTTATTTCCTTGTGAGCTGGCCATAGCACAATGGATAACTTTAACTATTTCTTTGCTATGGACAACTGCTACAATATATCAACTATCTGATATCTATTTTTTTAGTTATCCCCTATGAACTACTTTCTCTAAATATTGTGGTTGCCCTTTCTTGATTAGTATTTCTTGATCGATGGGAGTAGTTCGTAGCGGTTTGGATGCCAAATAATGCATTCTAACTCCGTTCCAAAATGAAACAATACAATAGATAATAGTTGTCCTTATTTATCTATAATACAAAACATTTTTATTGTTACTCATGTTTCATTTTCTACTTCCTAATTAGGTAGACCCACCGCTCTACAAACTCCTGCAGCATGAGAGTCGTGCTCTCCTCTCTTTTCTCTTCAACATCATCACTTGGCTATAAAACTAAGCCCGAGAAATTGTACCCAAAGATTTGGCACGTGTGCACTTAGGTTAATGGAATTATTGATTGCCACAAGAAAAAAAAGACGATGGGCCATTCAGATTGTACCATTGGCCTTGCTCAAATGTGTAAACGCATGACCCATGACTCTTTGTAGGACATGTTAAGGGCTAATTGTTAGCTAGCTTAAAATTAAACAAAATTAGCCCTTGGCATTCAAACAGGAGAGTTAATAAATGAGTAATTTCTAAACCAAGTCTTCCACTAGTTGTTAGTCAACAAGCTAGCCAATCTCAACTAATTTTTGCCCTAACTAGTTAAATAGTCATGTCTATCCAAACAGAGGTAGCCCAGTTACTTTGTCCGTTCCAAAATTCTTGACCTTGTAGCATCCAAATTATATCATAAAACAGTTGTCATTCTTACTTTCCAATGCATTTTCTCTTCTTTTAGATACAACCTTTTTTTTTGCTTTTTTTTTGAAAAATACAAGTTTTTTTTCTTCTAAATGCATCTCTATTTGTATTTCTAATTGTAAGGTATTTTATAGTATCTCCAAGAGATTAGTCAAATTATTTTTTAAAGATAAATTTGACTATTGTTAAAGAAAAAAAATATCTCCAACAGATTCTGTAAATGACTCTAAATTTAGTAGCTTCTCATCCCAACTTATTTGTTTTCTACTTTTGTATAGCCTACCCCATTAGCTATCCATCTTTTAGTTTTATAGAGTCTGTTGGAGTAATATAATATTATCTATTTTAGAGAATAACAAAACTAGTAAATTTAGCTAATCTCCTTTTCTAATATCTTGGAGATGCTACCTTAAGCATTAATGTCAGTAATAGACCTAACACGTCTAGTATTCTGAAATAGAGAGATTACATGCCAGTATACCACAGTATTGACTAAACCATTCACAAATACTTTGTGCGCATACATATCTGGTAAAACTAAAAGAATGTACAATATGTACTCCCGAAAAAGTTGGAGGTGCAGAAGTTTTTAGGTAGAACATGTGCTTGCGACCTTGCGTGTCATAGGCTGTTTGGTGTCACTTTTTTTTCTTGGATCATTCATGGCTTCGATTTCCAGACTTCTACTCCACATGTTTATATATGGCTTGTATATGGTTTTGAGCCGTGACCGACGAGAAGGACGTGCTGTCTTCTCCCGTTTTGACGTTACTTTCCACCCATCTCTCACTGGACCTTATCATATCTAGTTTTGGACAACTCATCGGCAACCTCACCCATCTCTCACTGGACCTTATCATGTCTAGTTTTGGCCAATTCATCAGCAACCTTACAGGAGACAAGAAAGCATGTGCCTAAACTTCCCTTCGCCTTGTATATATGCCTTCTGTGGCCAGCCACTGAGCCACAGCCATGTGCACTTGAGCCGCTGGTGCTGGAGTAATCGATCAGGATCAGCATCTGTTAACGATATGATCAGCATTCAGCAACAATATACCAAAGTAGCTCCGTTCAGTTTTGCATTGGAGTCGTCCAAACTCCAGAGTGCCCACACACACACACACATATTCCTATCACTATCAGTCACCCAGCACATACGCCAACAGGTAATACATACATCAAACAGCAGCGGCAGCAGCCAGTTACAGCCTCACAGGAGACAACAAAACACTAGCAGTAACAGAGTATGTATATATTCTGAAGGAGTGGATAGTTGCACTTGCACACACTTTAAATTGCAACATGTATTTCATGGCTTCTGCCTCCCCCATCTCATGTTTACACTGTTACATTACATTGCACGAAACTACACTGGATCCGATCATAAAAAACAAGCATTTCATCCAGTGGATGCTGGATACATCATGTAATGTAACCAGGGGACGGAGGGAGGGAAAGATTCACTAGTAACCATTGCTTAGTTCTTTCATATTTCATAACACACCAGGATTAGATCCCTCAAGCAGTCAGGCTCCTCATCAAGTGTCCAGGTAGTTTGCGGCCATCATCAGCTCCAGGGTGATCTCTGGTTCAATCTGAAACTCAGCTGTCTCCTTCCCACTACAAAACCAACGAAATCAAGATTCAGTCAGCAAACCAACAACACCAAGGGAATGCAGGAGAGGCTGCTAAGCATATTATCATCCATCTCTCATTGCAACATCTGCTTTCACAGTTCCATAGTAAACAGGAACAGTCAAGGCTCAGGGGTCTACTAGTCCCATAGAAAGTTTTCTGTACAAGGCCATGCATAATATACAATGGAACACAAACTGAAGTTCAGTTTGCTAACTAGCAAACAAATAACAATGTGGACACCAAAATCACAAAAATTTACATTAGCCACACACCATTAAGTTCAGGTTGGAGCACCTCGTATTCCACCAAAATCCTAGAACCACCATACATAGGGAGTTCAAGTTATCTGACATGCTCGAACTGCTCTTTAAGTTTTGTAATCAACTAAACATTGAGTGTGATTTAGTCCCCCAGTCTTATTCTCCTTGTCTGACTCCCTCAATCAAAATTCTGGACCATACAACTTTTCAGTATAGGACATCCAAAGTGTTGAACTAAGAGCTATAAATGAAGCATGGACACTATTGTTATATTTGAAGAAACTCTTGATTGACACTACCCTGGCAATTCTAGACTAAACAGGTCCACCAGGCAGGAAACAACAAAACTACATTCTCAGTGACATGCAGTTATCATCAGATCAACTAATCATCACCAAGACAGCCAGACTTTAATTCAATCACTAATAAATGGGTATTAAGTCATGACTCTTTACTAAGCAGAGTAATGGACAAAACAAAACCGTAAAGTAATTAGGGGCTTACACACTGCTAAAATCTTACCTTGCCAGTATTAAACTATCCAATTGGGCTCAACTTTAACATTTATGAACATATCCCATGACAATGGTAGAGCCAGTAAACTAGGGCAAATTTGCATGAACTGGCAGCAACCTACCAATGTAGAGAATAAAGCATGGAAAAACCATCAAGGTGTCCATGTTTGATGAATATTAAGCAAAAACGGTAATGACACTAGTCCCATAGAAGTTTGTTGTACAAGGCAATGATCAATATACAAGAAAATATAAACTCTGATAAGTGGGAAACAAATAACAATACAGACACCAAAATCAGAATAAGGATTTCACTTCAATCGCCCACCAATTAAGCTCATTCTTAGCCAACGAATATTTTCCACCACCAAGAACCCTTTATTTTTTTATGGTGTGGGGGAGAGAAAGAGAGGGAGGATCCCCACATGATTCATTAGTTAGCAGAGTTGTTTGGCAGCATGGAAAACATGAAGTTCAGCAGTTTTGCAAAACATGATAGTGAACCCTGTACCAACAATCCAACATACACAGTTTGTTCAAGTTATCTCAACACGCACTTCAAGTTTTGTTAATCATCGCGTGTAATTTAGTCCCCACAGCTCTATTGTCCTTGTCTCACTTCTCACACAAAATTAACATCATCTGGACCATATAACTCTTAGAAAAAAAAAACAAAGTGCCAAATAAACAGCTAAAGGAAGCACAGTTTTTTTAACTAGCATCATCCTTGTGATTCTTGAGTGAAGAGGCCCATAAGGCAGTAAACACCAAAGATTACATTCTCGTGTCATGCAGTTTTGCCATCACATTATTAACTATATGTGTTACCAGACAACCTGGTTTTAATTCATTCTTACTGAACCTTAATTCTTTACTAAGCAAAGGGATAGATAAGTCAAATGGGTAAAGTAACTAAAATGGCTTACAACTTGTAACAGTACAGACAGCAATCGGCTCTGCATACTCTGTATAGAGCACGTTAATCACTGTAGATGGACTTAAACATGGTAAGGTCTTGAGATTGTTCTGACTGGCTGTGTGTCAATGTCTTGTGGATAATAATTCTGAAGGGGAATATGGTAACTTCGACCAAGAGCTATAGACTGATGGAAGTTGCTCCTTGCGGGAAAAAAGAAGAATGATGGAAGTTGCTGGTTCTCACTAGATTATAGATGCAAATAGGTTGTTTTATCCTAACCCCTAACTGTGGAGAGCAGGATAAGGGTGTAAAACCAAATCCATCAGAGAGCCCTTTGCTCAGGTTACAAAACTAATTGCAGAACTCATAAATGAGTGAATAAAGGGGGAAGAGGAGAACTGAAAAACACAGAATAATATGTAACGGAGTAGTACAGATTCTAAAATAGCATCAATCAATGGCAGATTTCGCTGGTTAAGCAAACTGTGAATTGCTGCCTAAAAGTAATATTGCATTTTTGGTGAAAGACCGAAAGGGGAAAGGGATGACAATTGTCGAAAGTGGAAAGTACGCATAGGAACCTGGAGTAATGGAGCGACCAGTAGAAATACTGGCAGATCTTCTCGAGGATGTGGGTGGGATCTCCGGGAAGCGGACCTCGCCCTGGCGCGTCTCGGAGAAGCCGCCTGCGAGGATGACGAGGGGGATTGGATGTGATGTGATGCGAGGACGGCACGGTGCTAATGGAACGGAGAGGCGACGAAGGGTACCCTACCTGGCGATGTGAGCATGTTGCGGAGGGTGTTGGAGACCATGGCGGCCTTCTTGTCGACGACGAATTCGAAGCCCTCGGCGCTGATGAGCTTCACGACGCCTGCGGTGTCGTCCTCCTCCTCCTCCTGGGGAGGGTGGTGCTCACGCGGAGGCATCCTGCGACCTGCGAATCTGCGATGGATTGGATTGGGGTTGAGGACGGTGTGGGATGCTTTAATGTTGATTTGCTCTCCAAGTAGCGGGTTGGGTTAAGCTATCGATCATCCAATGAAGGAAATCCGATGTACAGGCAACAGGTATGATCATTTATTCTACATGTAACACGGCACAGCTGTATAAACACCCAATAACTTTTGCTAAAAAAAATCAATTTTACTAGGCACACATATATAAACTTGTCGATTAGATCAAATACAAATACCTAGATTAAGTTAGGCGCAGGTGTTCGGTTTTCGATGGTCTAGACCCCAACCCGGGCATGTGACGTGCGGCGGCGGCGCCGCGGCGGTCGCCTTGCGCCACAAACGGGGGTGGGGGGACCGGGGGAGAGAGAGCGCGCACGCAGGGTGGACAGGGTTTGCTGCGACGCCTATCGACCATCGGACGGCAGGCAGAGGATATCAGTTCCGCCAGCCCACGAATTCCACCTCTCACAAAACCAGCCGGGCCTGTTTAGTTCCGTAAATTTTTGGAATTTTGATACTACAGTACTTTCGGCTTTATTTGATAACTAGCTAAAGCTCGTATATTGCTACGGATAAATATTTTATATCACATTGATATGCTATATTACTACTCAATCCATATATACATACCAAATATCCTAGCTACTCCATTTTGCACATCATTGATCTTTTCCAGACAACAAAAGGTCAAATTATTATTTGCCAACATCAGAGCAAGAATAAACAACCATACTAATGAGTAACATCATCACGCAATATCAAAAGTTCAAATTATATAATAAGAAAGACAACTCATCGCATAGAATAAGAAGACGCAGAAATGGGAACTAAAAGTTTCCACCCAAAATGGCTCATCAAGGCAATAACTTATTACCGGTTCATCACACATTTATGTGGAAAAGTAAGTCACTGCTTCTGAGAGCATTCGCAGCTAAGTCAATCTCTCCAATAGTGCTAACTTTTAATAATAACTAAAGATGAGCATGCAGCCCGTGGCACTGTGACCCGGTCCGAAGCACGGTTTTTTGGCCCGGCCCAAGCACGGCACGGCCCGGTGCATTGGGCTGTGCCTGGGCCGCACCCCAGGCACGCGGGCTGGCACGACACGGCCCGGTAAAATACAATAGGCCCGATAGAGGCCCGATATATGTATATATAACAAGTAGAAACCCTAATTTCCATGTTCCCCATCTGGTTCTTTTCCTCTCGCCGCCGTCGTTTCTCCCGATTTCCCCTTCCGCATTATCCCTTGCCCTCGCGCGACCCCTTCCGCCTCCTCCCCTTCCTCGCCTCGCTCGCGACTTCCCTCTTCCCAGCCGCCGAGGAAACGATTTCCCTTCCGCCTCGACCTCACCTCCTCCTCCCTCTGTGTCTGCGGTCGGCGGCGTCCACGCGCTTCTATTCGCTCGCGGCGGCGTCCCCTTCCTCTCGCTCGTGCAGCCGTCCGCGTCTGCGCGTCGCGCTTCCTCCCTCCCACGCTCGCCGCCGCCCGGCGCGCTTCGCCGCTTCCTCTTCCTCACTGCTCGATGCGTCGCCAAGCGTGGGCCTCGGGCCGGCCCGGCACGAAAAGGAGCCCGACGGGCCGTGCCTGGCCGTCGGCCAGGCACGAAGAACTGGGGTGGCCCGGCCCGACGACACGTCGGGCCGCTGGCCCGGCCCGTTGCTCATCTTTATCAATGACTCATACCATGGTTAGACTCATATGACACTCTCACATTATCTTAAAATGTGTGTATGAGCTTAGCTCTTGACTAAGAGCTAACTTTTCTCTCTCTCCTATTAGAATATAAGAAAAAAATCTAAGAGCTAGCTTATGAGCTAATCATTGGAGACGCCCTGATAGCTTGTCGTGCTCTAATCTAAATTTTATCTCTAAGCAAAGGTTTTTCTCTAAAAGCAAAGGTCTGAAGATAAAAAAAAAATGTTTCGTCAGTGAATAACGTCCATTCACTTCCTTCCATAACTATACGAGGACCTGCTATTTATCTGATGAAACTAAAAATTCTGAACATTATCCATTCAGTAACACAGAACAACGGATCAAATTCAGTGCCTGCAGTTTTCTCTAATAATTAATTCAACAATTGAATCATCCTATCTAATTCATACGTTC